>DWNR01000995.1:0-16654 GCA_018250455.1 Polygonus leo
AGAGTTTTAAATGTGGCCAAGAGTCTTAACTCAGCGTAGGCCACATGTATTAAAGACCTTAAAATCACTCAGTATGCTTTGGAGTGATTGAGTGATGATATTCTGCCACACTTACCTACATAGCTCTCAGAATTGAATGAATTGAATTGGTAATGACCTGGACACATTCCCCAGAAGACCTGCAACTGTTAGGGATAAAGTTTCTCGAATCACGGCTATGTCTTGTATTCGGGGTGGGATGAAATGGAGCTGGTAAAATACCGGCAGAATTCTGGTAGAATACTAGATACAGAAGGCTGTTAATTCGGTCGGAATGGCAAAAAAAAGGCATCACAGTTTTTAAGAAAATGCAGGAGTAAAAGCTGATATATACCCATACAGACATATTACAGCAGGAAAAATTGTTGCTGAAACGTGCTTTAGTATTCAAGACACATAGTCGACTATTTTTACCAGAGAGTATTCATACAATGAGACTATCACGTACTAGGTAATATAGGCAGATCATGTTCATACAAACAAAGCCATAAAAGTTCAACAAAAGGAGATATAAATTGTTTTCCTTTGTACATATTTTGATTAGGGAGATATTTCCATTTGTTGACAAGTTGTCGAATTTACTTGCGGGAATATGTCCAACATGTCTGAAAGTTGCGCTGGGGACGTGTCAAGAAAGTCAAGATACGGAGAAGTTGCGTGAACTCGTAATAAAATAAAGTTGCTGTTGACGGGCTCAGTCGTGTGTGAACGCTTCCTTATCTCAAAAACTTACTACCTGTTCTTAGCTCGCTTAGATGCTTATTAATTAAGAGGTATTTTCATAATCATTTAATTAGACCTCTTCTCCCATAGCCTAACGCAATACCATACCATAATGTGGTGGTGGTGGCCAGGTGGTTAGATCTCATGTAGTTCGCCCGGAGATGTACCACCGCCACCCTCATGATCCTCCGTGAAGCAATTTTTGTGTTTCGGTTCGAAGAGGCGTGGTTGCCGGCTACATGAGTCGATCATCTTAGTTCTCAGGGGTAGCGACGTATCTGTGATCAAACTTCGGACTTACTTATGACGTAATCGTACTTAAGGATGTTTACTGATTTCCATGGGTGCAACCCATGGAAATCAGTAAACATCCTTAAGTGGCCACTTATCATCAGGTGGATTGCATGCTCGTTTTCCACAATAATAAAAATACCAGCGGCGTCAATGGAGGAGTTATGAGGCCAGTTTCAGTTGACGAACCTAACCCAAATATTAGTTCAGAATCTTTACACATTGTAATAACGTTTTTAAGTTTGTCCCTACATTCTTCATGTTTCTACATTCTCTTAAAAATATATAATCAATATTATACTACCTGGCGTTAATAATTTATACTAAATAAATTACACTAAATATCCGAAACGATATTGACTTAAAATTATACAGATAAAAAACTCTGAACAGACTGAAGTTACAAAGACTGCCTTGATATTTTAATACTTACTCTTTAAAGATTCAAGTGTAAATAAAATGTACAGGGAATTTAATGAATGTTATAAATAAGTAAGTTTGATACCAAATTAATTGACACAAAGGCATTCTCTCTGAGTTGTTGGTGTGAAAATGCAATTGAAATCAACGTTAAAACGGAACGGCCAAGGTTTCAGTATGTCAGATGCAGTAAAGTCTTTGTTAGAAAGGTGTAACCACATGCAGGTAATTGTAATATACAATTAAATTATCTAATATTTAAAATTCTAATATACAATTAAATTAAAAAAATTGTAATATACAATTAAATTATCTAATATTTAAAAGTCGCGGTGTTTGTTGCCATACTCCTCTGTAACGGCTTAACTGATTCTCATTAAATTTTGTGTGCATATCGGTAAGTCTGAGAATCGGTCAACATCTACTCGTATTTCGTATACCCGTAACTGTTAAGGGTGTTTCACTCCGAATTTTTATTTTTTATTTTTAGATTTTTTTCTTTTTATTTTTGTATGATTCAGCATTAAAAAGTACATGCAACACTAAATTTTCACCGTTCTGCTCTATTTTTAATCACGATTTATCTATACATAAAATAAAGCTAAAGAGGGTCGAAGGTCGGTCTTGGCTTGGGGATACTTAGAATCGATAACAGAACACGTTTTAACAGTTTTTAGAATTTTATTCTTTTTATCTGTTTGCCTGTTTATTTGACCGCTCATCACGTAAAAATGGCTAAACGGATTTTGATACAAACTTGACTAATCTGTCGAGAAGACCCCCGGCCAGGTTTTAGGCCATAAAAATTTAACCCCTAGAAGGAGATTTTATATGGCAGAACAACGTTTGCTGGGTCAGCTACTAATATAAAATCTAAATTCACATTATGTTTCACCGGGAACCGAAACCGGCAGTTTCTATTTGTGAGACTGGTACAATACAATGTGAATGCGAACATCAAAGTCATACTTTTCAAAGGTTCACTTGTTAACAGAAAATTTACACTAATTGTAATGAATGTAAACGAGTAAGTTTGTTACTAAAGTAACTGGCATAAAGGCATTCTCTCTGAGTTGTTGGTGTGAAAATGCAATTGAAATCAACGTTGAAATGGAATGGCCTGGGTTTCGGGTTCAGTAGAGCCTTTGTGATAAGGCGTTCGGGGCTTGTACAGTGTAACCTGCAGTTAACTGCACACGCACTGCTACCATCTCTAATGTACTGTAAATTCAGTTAATTTTATACAGAAGTTAAACGAGTTATTCGATACTTGTAAATTCAATACATGTATATTCAATACTTGTATAAATTAATATATTTAAAACCTATCATAAAAATTTTAGTTATTCCGTCAACCCTAACGGTTCAGAGTAACCACACGCAGTTAAACACTGCTACCATCTCAAATGTAATGTAAAATTCAGTTATTTTTACATCGAAGTTAAATGTGTTACTTATCTGAATTAACTTATGACAACTATACTCTATAAAATTATGACAACTATCTTATAAAATTAAAAAAAAGATATATGCTTTTAATTTAAATATTGTGTATGAATATAAAAATGAAACTAGTTTTGAAACATATTGATGTTACATACAGTCGCAATTTTCTACACTAGAATTTTCTGTGTCAAGAGTCCCATATATACGTTTATACGTACCTTTATAGGTGAGTTCAAAAACACTCAGATAGAAACACAAGTTTTTATCATATAAAAGGAGCAAACGAGCATGCAGTCCACCTAATGGGAAATGATCACTGCCGCCCATGGATATCAGTAATCATCCCCAAGCACAATTAAATCATATCTATAGCTCGATTCATAATTAGGTGTACAAAAAGTAAAGAAACAAATGTCATTGTCAAAATGTAATTACAGATGTGCTAAACATTTTATTTTTTTTACATAATTTCCATTTTCGTACAAAATTTCGTAAAATTACAGCTACGAAACGTCAAAAAGGTAACGCAAAAAATGTTTCGAATCCCGACTGTGTTACCATTGTGAAATTTAAATTTCTACCATAAATCTTGTATTTTTTTATTATTAGTGTACGAAACGAAATTAAGTCAAAATATGTATTGAATAAATTTAAATTCATCTTAATTTATTTAATTTATTATTTTAATATAGTCCCATTAGATTTTTATTCTCAAAAATAGGAATCTACCATTAGTAACCTATTTTATCACTAGGTCAACCACTTTGTTTACGTTTTGGACACCTAATTATAAATCAGACTATAGTTTCATTAGTTAGGTAACTTCGGATACCTGATTCAAAGTCCTGATGCAGTTAGCGAGGATCAGTTTGCTGCCCTTCGTCTTGATGTCCTTAGCGCTCTGGATGCATAACGGGGTCTTGTGTAAACGGATTTGGAACGAGTCCGTGTAGTTGCGTTTCCTGGAATTATAAAGGAAAAATCTCATATATACAAATAAATAAAATTGGAGTGTCTGTTTGTAATATAAAAATAACTGTTTTTTACTAAATGCTTATGTATGTATACATGGTACACATACCAAAATATCATTTTTTACAATTGTTGTCTGTCTGTCTGTCTGCTTGTTTGTTCCGGCCAATCTCTGGAACGGTTGGACCGATATTGACGGGACTTTCACTGGCAGATAGCTGATGAAATAAGAAGTAATTTAGGCTACTTTTATTTCAGAATTATATAATATAATATGAAGGCGGACGGAATTCCACGCGGACGGAGCCGCGGGCACAGCTAGTCATATATAAGATCAGTAAAATAATTATCGGTTCTCTTAATGAAGACGTAACTCGACCGGTTATTCAATCCATCACTAAGTGTGAAAAGTTCAATATTAGACTTTGAGGTCGAGATTGTTATCATTATGTACTATTATATATATCTAGGCCACAGTCGACAAGTAAACACAATAACCAGTTATGCTTTGATTATTGCATAGATAAATACGGCGCAATAATAAGGCGCAAATACAATCATATGCAATGTGTGCGTGTGATTGTATCTGCGCCTATTTATCAACATACAAAGATACCAAAGACTTGTAATATGTATCACTGACACCCCTATTTTGCTTTGTTTACCAAATATTGTGTTGGTCACATAAAGACACCTCCAGAATTATAATTACCCTATAATTAACACGGAACGAAAATTTTACTTCTAGGAGCTACATAAACTTTGGTGGACCTCAGTTTAACCTTGCAATTTTGATCTACGTGCGTGGCGTGCGAATCCTAATGATCCTCTAGACTATGATAGGAGGGTTCACACTAAGAGCAGCAGAGGTGGGTCTTCCTCTGCACCCGATGTCTCGCGCATTGAGGTCGGACTCCTCCGCGTTTCAGAGGGCACTACCGAAGGAGCATTGGTCAGGACAATAGGCGTGCTCATGCGAGGCACGCCGTCACAGTATGGGGAAGATAAGGCGTGTCCCCCCCCCCCTCCAGGAGGGTGTCATGCCAACGCCACCGGCGGAGTCGCGGATGTGTGCAGTTAGCGTTCCCGCATCTGTCACTCGGTGGTGAGTGGAACACAGTCCGTTTTTTAATGGTTTGGAGTCTCACATTACCCTGCGCCTGGCCCCAAGGGCAGATGGTATCTGTTCCGGATTTTACAGAAGTAAAGAAACCAAAACTGACCTGGAATGCCAAGGTTGAAATTTGTTCTTCTCCGGATCGTTGAGCGCTCGGATCCTTTTTTGGTCGACGTTGTTACTGCCCCACTCCAGCTCAGGATACACATTCTTCAGGTACCACCTGAACATAGGTTTGGATTATATACATATGTCTGAACATCAGCTTTTCGAACGCCAAAATAAAGGTATATATAAATATTTAACTTATTACCTCTCATTCCGAGGTTAATCGCTAAAATAACTGGATATTAAGGCCATGGTTGTTTGAAAAAAAGAAAACGTTTTTCCCTATAGAAAGAAACCTTTAAAGATAGTCTTATACAATTTAGTAGTTAGGGGTAGCAACTAAATATTCCTGTTAAATAATTAAGTTACGCTCAAATAATTACCTAAGTGTTACTATTAAGTAAAGTTAAAAAAACGGAAATTGTACGCTCTGTACATGTCACCGCTACATATGTGTACCAAATTCACAGTTGATACAGTAGATTCGGAGCAAAAGGATTGTGAAGGACAGGCAAACCCACGACGAGTGAGATTATAAGGATTCCCTTTGTTCGTTCACGAATTTGGAAGCCTACAAATAATATTTAATTCTTAATATGTATTTCGTTCTAAAAATAGCATTAATCTATATAATTATGTAAAAGGGCAAAATTGATTAACTGACTGACATATCAACGCACAACCGATATTACTGTACCTAGAAACTTGAAATTTGGTACAGGAGTTCCTCCTCAAGTGAGCACTAAGAAAGGATTTTTCAAAATTCTACCCCCAAGGGGTTTTCGCCTTCTACGCGGACGAAGTTGCGGGCATAATCTAGTTTACATATATACCTGAACGACTTGCAGTTGAGACGTTTACGCAGTTCCACCCTCTCGGAAATGTCGCCGATGTTCGCGTGCGCCGCTGAGGGCTCCTTCTCGATCACTTTATCCTACGCAAGCAAACAATATTATGTTATAAATCTTCGTCGAACAGCACGAGAGATAACATTCAAAAAATTGTTGTTGAAAATTAGACGGCAAAGATATATAGTGGCAAATTGAATTTGATATGCTCCAAATCGTCTTGTCACAACACATGTTAAAACGTCAATAATTGCGTAACGTAATATTCAATAAATAATCAGCTTCAAAAAAAATGTTGGATGTTCTCAATTTGCCAGATGGTAGAACTCGTTTAGTTCGACCGGACAGGTATCACCGCCACCCTCATAATCCTCCGTGAAGCAGTTCTTGTGTTTCGGTTTGCAAAGGCGTGGTTGCCGACTATACTTATACACAAGGCGAACATCTTAGTCCTCAGGGGTAGCAACGTATCTGTGATCAAACGTAGGTATAATTTAATTGTGCTTGGGGATGATTACTGTTATCCATGACCGGCAGTTCGGCGCTCTCGTATGCTACCTCTATAGGAAATAAAAAAATAGGACTGATTAATTGTGTAGACACATAACGTAATCAATATACTATGACCGTACCACATATTCGTCCATCCACACCCGGGCCATCCGCATGGAGTTCTGCAGCATGAAGTCCTCCCTCTCGGTGAACGCGTACGGGCGTCGCTTGCGGAACACGTGGCCGACGCGGCTGCACGGGATCAGCTCTAGGGAACCGCCGCACATCCAGACCTGTTACAAGAACACAAGGTGGTAGAACTCATGTAGTTCGACCGGGGAAGCACCACCGACACCCTTAATCCACTGTGAAACAATTTATTGTAATTCGGTTTGGAGAGGCGTGGTTGCCGGCTATACTTATACACGAGGCGAACATCTTACCCCTCAGGGGTAGCAACGCATTCGTGGTCAACCTCACGTACTATTCAATCGTACTCAAGGATGATTACTTATATCCATGGGCGGCAGTGAACACTTACTATGAGGTAGACGGCATGCTCGTTTGCTATCTTTAAGAAATAAAAAAGGAAGATATAGAGTCCCTTGCTCGTCGAGAGATCCGCCCTCTCCCACGGGAGCTCATTGGGCAGCACCTCTCATAACATCTAGAGAGGACGCTAACTCAGTTATCGGAGAAAAAGACGGACAAACACAAATTTTTCGGCGAATAACCCGAGTTGACCACAAACAATGGACGATCATAAAATCAGCATAAGAGGCAAGGAACTAAATATTAGGTGTGGATATACTTCGTCATTCTAAGACAATGGTGTCTTTTCTTTGAAGCTTCTTGCCTCTTCTTGTTATAGTTTTTATACTCACTGTTTTCCAAATACATTTTTTTATTATAGGAGAGCAAAGTCGATTTTTGTTGCTAGCATTAATGAGTGAGCAAATATGTATTAATCCCAGTGTATCTATAACAGACACTTATAAAAATAATAGCCATAAACGGAACCTAAAAATAAATAAATAAAATATATAGATAGGCTACAACGTTATTAATTAAATAAAAGTAGTATACAACGAACCCTGAATGAAATCTCCAGATTTTCACCTCCCCAGATGTTCATGCCAGCGTCGTACTTGCCGATGTAGTTGAAGTACTCGCGGTAGATAGCAAACAAGCCACCAGCCATGGTGGGCGACATTATGGGTCTGATGAAATCGATTTCCGCTGGAACAATCATAAAATCTCGATTTATTAACAATTCAACATTTTCGTCTCTATCTCATAAATTACCCTTTTGTCAAATTAAGTATAAAAAGAAGTTCTCAATTTGAAATAATTATTAAACTAAGATAAATACATTTTCTGTAATAAATTTACAAATCCTGTCATGTTCCAATTATCTACTTTCCAATCCAATTCTTCAAAGGTCCAATTATCTACTTCATTATTCAGATTATAACTAAAATAAGTGTACACATACGATAGAACTCAATTACTTTTACTTACCCAAACTAATATTCTTATTCCTCAGGCTAGTTATCCCATTTGGTGTGCTGAGACCATGTGAACCAGCTGGCTGGCATTCACAAAATAATGTTGCCAAGCAAATTGACAATCGTTTTACTTCAATTGCTCAAACTATTATAAGTACTTACTCCTCAGACTGCCTTTAGGTGGGTTATCCCAATTTTAATGCAGGACTCATTTGAACCCGGCTCGAACCAGCTGGCTGGCATTATCAAAATAATTATACCAAACGAACCGACAATCATCATGTTTATTTCCTATACTAATACTTACTTCGCAAGCTACCTTTAAGACGATTAACCCATTTAAAGTGCAAGCGCAGTTGAAGTCGCCCCGAGCCAACGGGCTCACATTCAAAAAAGAATGTCGCCACATTTCAGTTACGCAAACTAATATAAGGACTTACTCCTCAAGCTGCCTGTGGGCAGGTTATCCCACTTGAAGTGCAAGCCCCAGTTGAACCCGCCTCGTACCAGCGGGCTGGCGGTGTACTCGAAAGTGTCAGCATTAATCACGTCGATGATCGGAGCAACGATACGTTGGGAGTACTTGACTTTCTCCCCATCCACCCCTTTGGAGAGACGACTCAACAGCGGCTCGAGCCAGTTCACGTTTACTTCAACGTGCGAATCCAGGAAGATCAGTACCTAGAACATGTTAGAATATATATATATTTAAAGTATCACTCATAGGATTTTGTTAGTATGACACATCAAACGGATCGAAACGTACGAATCAACCTGTCAAATGTTCTGTATACAGGCGTTATGAACAATTGGAATGTAATTTTATACTTAGTTTTTTGAATAACAACAATGTGAAAGTAACACACGAGACGAACAACGTCAGTGATAGCAACGCAGCAGTGGTCAACCTCTTACCACTTACCATCAGGTGCACTACATGCTCGTGGACCTTTGTAGGTTAAAAAAGTGTGACAGACGCAAGAATGGTAAATGCAAAACACAGGTATGCAGCGACTAGACAACGATGAGAGTCCATGAGCATTAGCTACCCCAATACAATGAGTTAGCTTCATTAAATTAAATCCAGTCTCTTACCTCGCCAAAGGCATGTTCAGCGCCGAACAGCCGTGCACGGATGAGCCCCTCTCTTTTCTCCGTACGCAGCAGCCTGATATTCATACCATGCGTGGGCAACTTCTTGCCCGCCTTCTTGTCCACTGCATCGTCCACGATATAATCCACCACATTTTCGCCTTCCACGTTATTGGTGTCAATGACATCGTCATCTCTCTTACGATTCATGTTCATATCGTTCACCTCCGCCATTACTCTCTCGTGAATGTCGTCCAAGTCACTAAAGTCGTCGACGAGGATTATTTCCTTAACAAGCGACGGACTTGAACGTTCAATTATTGAATGCACTGATCTCATGAGGGTGTCGAAGTGCTCGTTGTAGAAACACATAATCACGGAGGCGGTCGGCAGGTTGTCCTCAAACTTCTGTACTTGACAGCTGTAAATAAAATAGGTACTATATATGTAATAAAGTAATCTTAATTATATGGATGTATATAAAATGTGACGAGCAAGTTAACTAGAATTTATCATGCACACTTTATATAATCAAACTACTTTAAAAGTAAACAGCCAACTACATAAGTTCATCTCCCATTTTATGTCAGCTCCCTTTTCATTGAAGGCACAAGTAGAAAAAGGGTTGGCTTCTACGATCAAAAAAGGAAATTAACTCCAGTGAATCATTCTAAAGGGGCCATATACATCAGAAAGTAAAGAAACACACAACAAAAGGAATAGTTTCCACAATAAACTGAAGGCGGTTGAACCGAAAATGAAGCGAAAGCCGAGTCTATTCCTCCACTTCGAGCCTTCTTTCCTGGCTGAGCCCTTCGTTGGTCTACTATAAAACCCGGTGAAGCTGTAAAGGCCAGTAGAACCAACAGCAACTACACATACAAAAAAGGAAAAAAAAATCCACAATAAACTTATCACACATATCAAAATACTCACAGCCTATGTCTCGTATCAGGAATGGCCCTAGAGAACCCAATTCGCTGTGA
Source organism: Polygonus leo (assembly GCA_018250455.1). Lineage (NCBI taxonomy): Eukaryota > Metazoa > Arthropoda > Insecta > Lepidoptera > Hesperiidae > Polygonus > Polygonus leo. Next base: position 10,043 of record DWNR01000995.1, read on the forward strand.
GATAAGAGTGTTGAAAGCGTGCGAGTTGTAACCTGATTCGCGAATACGCACATCTTCTAAGTTACGCACGCGGCCAAATTGATAATCTGCAATAAAATAGTAAATTATATCATGAGTGTGCTACATAACTAACAAATATATTAACTGTGTCTATCAAATAATTTAACTCAATTTCATGCAAGCGTAAAACAAGATAGCGCAAGATCACTATAAACAAAACTAGAAATAATATTATCTGAATGCAGTGGCCTTATAATATCTATTATGTATTATACATTAACGCTATTATAAGTGTTGATAGTAAATATAATTATCAAGACATTCAAGTCAGTAACATCAACTCGAAATTATTCTGAAAACTACTTCGTAATTTAAAAAATATTTACAACCATTTCATTAAGCATATTCAATGATACCTATATAAAATATTCCTATTATATTCAAATAAATTTCTTAATATTTATATAAATTCCTTCATATTTATGGAAAATTTTCAATACCTATATAATTATATCAAAGATTCATTCAAAAGTAATATGATACGAATATTGCAGATCTGAATAAAAACAATAGATTGAACCATGTGTTAAAAGCAAGTCCTGTTTCACTAGTGGTTATTTCAATAATTCTTTGCCATATATCTTTATGGTACAAGAAAACAAAAAACCTAATTCCTAAAGACTAAAGAGGCAGCGTATGTAAATATCGAAAATGTTTGAAAAATAAATTTAATATGTATACCTTAAAAACACAAAATAAAAAAGTAAAAGAATAACAAAATTCGTACCTATAAATGCAGAGAAAAGAATACAAATAAACGTAAAATGTTACATGATTTTTACAAAATAAAAATATAACTTAAAAAAATAACAACATAGTAAAAAAAAAACTTGTCAACATTGTTTACACACATTATTATTGAAGTATTTCTCTGTATTTCGCCTAGCTTAAGTATAAAAAAACAATACAATTGAAAATATAGGTGCCCTATATTTTCCCCTATTAATAAAATGTACTACAATATTATTAATACGAGAAATACTGCCTTGCCAATAATATGTGTATACAATATACTTAACATTTAACATATCGATCGACTCGAGCTCCAATTAAACCCCCATAAAATTACTTTCATATTATATTTGATATACAGTCAGTGTCAAAATTAGTCCACCATATTAGTTTACAATGTAAATTGTAAACAAGGATAAGAGAGCAAAAATTTACTGGTGCTTGAGAAGACCGTGACAGCATAACATTGCGGGTTGACAACAACTGAGCAACATGCTAACAACAGAGGTTTATCTTTTGCACTCGGCATTTCATAAAGAAAAAATATCTGTTGTTATATTAAGTTAATAAGTTCAGCGAGTAATTTCACATCCCGATGTGTTAGTGTAGTGTAGATGTAATAGTGCGAAATGTGAAACATCTTACGAACTTACGTATAAAATAACAGCCGACAACATCAATCACTATAACAACATAAATTAAAGCATACATTAAAGCAGCAGGATCTGCTAAAGCAACAACTGCTAAAGCAACATAAACTCATCGAAGGAAAATCGTAACATTATAATTTTAACATTTAATCATATCATGGAACAACTTTATTATAAATTTTCCATCAATCACATTAACGTTACAGATTGCTAAGTTTAAGCGAAATTAAACATTAAATGTATTAATTATTTCGTTCATATGAATAGCATTTCATCAAATATCTCAAATTAGTGAACCTTCAGACGTCCTAAAAGGCTACAAAGAATATCTCAAATTCGTAAACCTTCAGACGTCCTACAAAGGCTATAATAAGCTGTTATCAACAAGATAAATAAATATATTCTATAGAAGAGGATAATTTTTATTTATAGAGCATCCGCTGCTTTCCCACGCGCCGCCTACAGGTATCGAACGAACGCCCACGGCCCTTAGCTATCTGTAACGTTATGTGGGTATATTTTACCCCAGCTCTGCACGGGAACTTCGTCAACGTGATCATTATGTATTATCTTCCTCGACATAACTTTTTTCTTCAATGCGGCGTAACTATTTTCTTTTCTCATTTGACTCCAAATTTTCTTCAGGTGTTGCCGATTTAAAGGCAACAAATTATTGATTTGAGGTACAATGGCTGAATGTACTGTTGAAAAATAAATTTATAAACAATTTGACGGCTATCAATCAACGATTGATTACATTACATTGAGGTCGTAAGTTCATACAAAAATCCCATAAATCAAGGACGTTGAAAAAAGGTCCTTGCCATAAATAAACCCTGTCAGTTTTTAGTTAGCCTGTTAGTTTTTGGACTATTAGGAACCTTTTAGAAATAAAATTAGCAATACCGGTTGATTCGTGGTTATTAATTATTTAAATTAATAGTCTTGTTTCTATTATTGCAACGTAAATTTAAAAAATCTGATGTGTCCAAATCTGCTAACTAATACACAAAAAAAAATTTAATTGCCTCTACATTTTTTAAGTTGGTTAAAATCATTAAAAAATTACTATACAATATTTTGATTTACACAATCAGCGATAATTCACCTGTATCACTACATTATTCAATTTGATTGCTACACCAAATAGAAAGTGAACCATGCTGTGTTGTTCATATTACATCCACAATGTTGGATATCTCTACCTATAAGCATTACGCTGACAAAATGATTAGTAGAATGACCTTAAAATTTGCACATTCAATATCTGCACTATAAAGGAACTGGCTCTTTGCCGATGCACAGAAGTTTATCCTCCATGATACTGTTCTATTGCTTTGACACAAAAGTTATATTGACATACAATGAGCCGAATCAAACATCAGAAAGTAAGTAAATTACAAATTGAGAACCAACAGGCTTTGCCATGATTGAAAATTATTTAGATAAAAACTAGTTATAATCAGCTAAGTGCAAGTTGGACTTGCACACACTAATGAATTAAATAAAATGTACTTTTTATAACATTCCAAAACCTTTGCTTTCAAATATATTATATCGTTTTATTATATTATTGTATTATATAATTGTTGTATTAACAATTAAAATAAAATAATAATAAACAATTTGACTTTATAACAGTTATTACTATTAAAAACAATTGGTGCTCCACAGCAAAACTAAATGTTTGCCAAATTATCATTTATCACTAAGAACCACAGGTTACAAATGCATAGATAAATATACAATTTACCAATATGACTGTATAGAGTTATTACATCCTACCCAATAACTCATATACCATATAACCAATAACAGTAATAACGCTCACTATCTTGATCTATAAATAAAGGTATGAAAGTTTTATTGCAACTTACCAAGTGATTCAGCACCCTCAAGCTCTGGTTTCACCTCATCGTGTTTAATCATTTCATGGTCTGGTACCTCATGGCTCTCAATTCTATTATTCAAGAACATTTTCTCTTGTTTGTGTTCCGATTTCTGCTTCTTCCATGTCTTTTCTATATCGTCACTGTGCCTTGGATTGCCATTAAGAATGCTCTTGAGTTCAGACTTATGCTTCTTCCATGTCTTCCCAATATCATCATTTTGCCGCGGATTGTCATCCAGAAGGTTCTTGCCTTTTAAAGAGGCAATAGACTTATCATTGTTCTTAATACGGTTCTTCTCCTCGGCATTGACTAGGTATTTGAATTGCCGGTCAGTGCTACTTAGCCGGACGTCATCTTAAATTAGTCAAAATGATAATGTTATGTTAATGAGTATGAATATGAAACTGTCAAAAAGGTACATTTAGTTAAAGCCAACAGGTTAATTATGTCAGATAATTATATCCTATCAAATCTCTGGACGATTTTGAGCTGATGAAATAAGGAGTAACTTAGGCTACTTTCCCCTTAAGGGTGTGGCTGTGGCTTTCTTTATAAAAATAGAAAACTAGATCATTGGTTGATATAATTTAGACAATTGTATGTGATCTGTTTAAGATGTTCTTATGTTTATGTATGATTGATTCTAGGAACAATAAAAAATTGGTATTTTTTGAAATGGTTAGTATGAATAAAACAAAAACATTGTAGTAAGTATTTCCTATTTAGACCAGTGGCTTAAGATTCCATCCTCCCATTAGGTTAAATTATCGTACAAGATCTATTTCCAGGGATGGATGCCCAATGTGAAAAGCATTTTAATTCTCATACTCACTGTCATTGCAAATCATCATGAGGGAGGAAATAATTGCATGTGTGTGTGAAATACAACAATTCTCTGACTAGAACAGATCCATGTCCAATGAGACAATGGATTGTCAAGTAGTTTTAGCTACCTCATGATTGATCAGTTTTAAAGTTTTTTCTGCTACAGCTATAGGAAGAGAGCAGCCATGCAAGTCCACCTAATGATATATAACAGATATAACAAATCCTAGGAGTGATTCTAGTCATCACTTATAAAAGTGGGACCACATCTTTAAAACCAAGTGATGATAACATCCTGGCCGAACCTTAGTATTAAAGGTCTACTATTAAAAAGGACATTTGTCATTGTTGCTCCCAGCTGTGCATATTCAATAAGATATAGAAATGTTGCTGTCATTCTTGACAATGAGTCAAAGGTTATTGGTAAAAGGGGGAGAATTGAAAATCTCGTACAAGTCTGACTGTCGACAAAGCAAGAGGGGTTTTAGAAAAAAGGTGCAAAAACAGGATTTCCTCCAAAGCCAGCGATGCATTGACAGTCCCTCTTGTGCTGCAGATGTCCATAAACGATGATAACTACTTACCATCAGGTAACCGGTCTGCCTTATCGCTATGCCAAGATATATATTGGCTATTAAGATATATATCTCTAGGCTAGGAAATATAAAAAAGTGCTGACCGTGACTTGTTCCTAAGAAGAAGTATTCTATGGTCACCACATTACAAAGATAAGTGCACAAGAAAGTACAGAAATGTGACTGCCCATTTCCTGCATTTAATTCAATTCAAAGGCAGAAGAAGTGAATGTGCAGTTTTAAAGGTAACTTCACTGAATCTATTGTTCTGTTGTTGTTGTTGTTGTTATTGTTGCGTTGTTGTGTGTTAACATGTTACCGCTAACAGCTGCAGCAGCTGGAGCTGGGAGTATAATGAGGAGCACTTGAAGTTGCATTTATAAATTACGGAAGTATGAATTTCAGATTTTGCAAGTTGTAGTTGGCTGGCAGTGATTGGGGAATAGGCATACAGATTAATTTAATGTCTATTGTAATGTGTTTTTAGTAACGATGTCTGTGACCTAATTATAGGGAAAAGACTATATATTAATGAATTCAATGAATCAAAAGTACACTTGCTTTTGATTTTCATTCAGTTATATAATTGGTTATTTCTTTAATTTTTAAGTTTTCACTTTTCGTATTTGAACTTATTTGTTCTATATACTTAGTTTACTGGAATGATACAGCAAAATATTACCAATGTTATAATCTCTTCACTATGCTCCATTTTGCCTTCCATATAAATATTATCCTAGTTTCACTAAAATCTACTTCAACCATTTTGAGACGCACACGAAAAAATCGATACATTCAACAAGTAGCCTATTCTTGCGATCCTTTTGTAAAAGGAACTAAGTTGTTAGTACTCACACTCATTGTAATTAGAATACATTTCCAGAACTATGAATAGAACATCGAGAATATAGGTTTAAAATCCTTTTTGGGACAAAGACTTACCATTCATGTTCAAACTCCAATACAAATATAGCGATACGGTCCAAGTCACCGAAGCGAACATTATGCCCCAAAAAAAGGAATTATTAATCCGCGGCATCGTGCTTCTGTTACACGATGTATTTTACTAGATATGAAACAATGATATTTTTTTTTATTTCCACGTAATTAAATTTAAAAAACGCCGATTATAAACTTATGGAATTTTGATACCCGATACATAATAAAGACAGCAATTTTAAGTCATAATATTACAGGACACCTATCGAAATACGAGAGAAATATTTGAATTCGATATATCGTATTTATATTATAACACTACATAATATTAAAATATGTTAAAGTGGCCGTTCTTGCAGCAAACAACTGTTCAGTGTTCGCCGCGAATACTACACCAACCGAACAAATCGAAACGTCGACGAAGAATGAAAATATAGATAATGAAGCAAGCCGTCAAAAATGACAAAGATGTCAAAATCTTGGTACAGAATAATATAAAATAAAACACGATTCCCACAGGTTATAAAATGAACCAAGATTAGAACATAAAAACACTTTAATAAACTACTATATACAATGCTAAGTAAAAACCAACAAATAAGTAATTAAGAAAACACTATTTCAATACTACCTGAATCTAATTTGTCATCTATAATAAAATATCATGTATTTACTAATTAAGTCATAATTATAAGGTATAATTTGTAGAAAAGTATTTGATTTTGATCCCATTTATAGAATAAATCAAGGCATCCTCCAATGAGCGTTCATCTTGACTGACACCAAAAACAATACAAATATGGAATAGTTGTCTATAAGATCTTACAGACGGGTAGCATATTTATCACATACACATATTTGATACTAGCTGTGCCCGCGGCTCCGCCCGCTACTCTCCTTCCACTTCCCCCGCATTACTGGGTTTTTTTTCTTCCTTAA
>DWNR01000996.1:0-16634 GCA_018250455.1 Polygonus leo
CGTGTATAATACAGAAAATACAACTATTATATTACTTTCTATCATATATTAATGTTAAAAATTATCGGGAAGATTAATCCTTTATCATATTCCGATATAAAAATATATTTAAAGAAAACTACACAATTATTGAAAATAGAAACTAAATAATATTAATTAACCGAATCATCTATTACTTAAGTTGAAAACATATCCACTTCAGTCGTTACGTGTAAAATGTGTACTTTAAATTAAATATCGCAGAAGAAGGAAGATTTTATTGCGTCCTATGTCAGTCTCCATAAGTTCCTATTAGACAAACGATTGAGCCTTGGCAAACTATTTAATAAAAGCCCGTTTAAAGTAATAAACGCCAAATGAAAATTCCAATTTATAAGAAACCGCCGTAGTCTCGTTTTCTTTGAAGACGTAGTAGGAAATTGAAATAGCTATCGTCCATAACTGCAAGCAAAGTATACGTCCTCGGTTGAAATATAACGAGGCCTGTAGTTTCGCACAAACCGGACTTAACTCGACCAGCTTGGAAACACCTACTTATAGACCCATTACGGCAGACCCTCGATGAAATCGTAACGAAATTCTTCCTGTACGCAGCGATACAAGGGTGAGTACTTTATGTTACGTTTGTCGTCTACTGATTTGCATAAATCCAGATGTGACAAAGATGTTCAAAAATCTTTGTAGTTCTTCAAAACCAAAAAGATTAGAGTGGTCAAAAATCTTTATAGTTCTTTAAAAAGATTAGACCAAGAGATTTGTCATCGCTAATAACGAGCCAAATTAAAACCCTCAATAGGGTTAGTAGGGGTTCCAAAGATTAAAGATATAACAAAACAAGGCCATGGGACGATTCCGCAATATGCTTTATAAATAAAAATTGACTGGTATTGTTTTGGTCCAAAACTTAAACTCATTCAATCATTCACTCGTCAAAATTTCATACACTTTTTATATTACAGAAATAACGTGCTAACAATTGCACCAAGTAAATATGAGCGGTAATGACCACTTACTATCATCCGATAGTAAGTGGCCACTACCACCTATAAATATTCAAATATTCCTGAGGTCAATTACAAATACTTCATGCTGAGTTAAAATGCATACGAATAACAAAAAAAGTTTTAAGTAAGATTATAAAGGCGGACTTGGAATAGGCCGCCATCACAGCTATCTAGCTGGTAAGTTGTCAATCGAGCCAAATATCAAGGTTTCTAAAATTGGTCGTCTACTATGGATTAGCCACGTTTAAAGAATGGACAAAAGTGTACCAAAAGATCGTTAAAATCAGCGTGACAGAAGCGACTTAACAAATATTGGTGTCAAGAGTTAGAAATTGATAATTTGTAGCCTCTTCTCCATATAGATATGTGACCTAATCATACGAGGATTGATATACAGTAATAGAGTAACTAATAATAGAATAACTCAGTTGAAGCTTCCACTCCTGCAATAGGTGCGTTTCTGACTATGAATCCTCAATGTGTCTTGTACGCAGGTAATTACAGACAACATGCGTTTTAAAAGTTGAAATGACACTTTATAATTCCTAGAGTAAATTTCCTAAGCGCGCATTAGTAGGGTATGTAAATTGGTTTTTAATTTACCCGATTTTTTAAATAAATTAATGTAACCACAATCTTGATCTGACGAAAGGTCTTACCTGAGATTTTCCGGGGTTATTGCGCGTTATTAAGAGTAAGGCGTACACTAGTAGAAGCATACGGAGATAGGTGTGATAACAACTTTTAGCTATTACCTACGTTTCGGAAAATCATTATATGTATGACGTTGACTTTCAGGTTTTACAGTCACTTATTAAAGTAATTCAAATTGTCGGTTACATCTTAATATATTAAAAAAGCGTGTTAAAAATCCCAAGTCCATGATATTCTGGTGCTTGGTGCACTAATCTCTGAAATAGCATAGATAGGATAATTTTTAATCTCAATTGAAAACCTCAACACTTTTTATACAAATTGAAAACATTAACAGAATAAAGGCGATACAACATGCGACATGAACAAATGTACGAAAATGTGCAAAGAAGGCCAGAGACATATCCACACGAGGGAGTCTAAGGATGTCTTCTAAGCAATGCGCAATATTTAAATTTGCGCAATATTTAAAAGTTCCTCATATTAACAACGAACATTTTTGAACATATTTCTGTCAGGTTTCAGTCATTTTCTGGAAGTTTCGGGGTAAAGCCCGGAAAGTAACTAATTTTGTCGCAGTTAATCTAGAAACCGCAAATACGTCATTAGGATTACAAAGGATAATTTAGAAGAAACCTTAAAAATTATATGAAAACGTACTGACGACCTTATTTGTTTTTAAAAATACTAAGCAAGTGGTTAAATAGAATATCCTTATTCTATTCTTCTCTCACGTAAAACCCTGTATTTATAAACAATTTGTTGCTGAAATATAATAATTATACATATATCATACACCTATTCATCGCATACGTACTTTGCGCGTTTGCCGATTATGCACAAGCATTTCAAATACGATATGTTATTCAGTTCTGTTTTAATATTTAACAGTTATTTTGCCTACTAGAGTATAAAAATTAAAAACTACTACTATAAAAATACCGTAAAAATACAATTCTAATACTAAAGAGAGATTTTACATTCTTGTAAGAAAGTACATGATATAACAGATGCAACTGAGTTGATTACATCTATGATTTCCATAAGCTTCTTATTTGTTATCACAGTATTTCTTATCGCCATTTTCCGGATCACCGCAATATATTTGTATTAGAATAACTCATTAAATATCATGATCATTTGATTAGGTTATATACTACAATAAAATGTATTAATGATAAGATGTGCTACTGTAAAACTAAAAAGAGACAGTACCACAGTTACTAGTATAAAATAAAGAGAAATTGTAGCTTGAAATTAAAAATCAAAATTAATTTATTCATAGTTGGTTCCTTTAGATCTTTTTCTGAGAGCCACAAAAACTACTGCAGATTCAGAAAGTTCACTATGGAGAAGAAGCCATAAGAAACTACATAGGTGGAATGTTTTTAAATAAAATACAAAACATTGATAAACTCCAAGACTCAATATAACAATTTTTATAAGAATCAGACTTTAAATTACAAATTGTATACTCATTTTGAAACCATCCAATCTGAATGTAACAACCTAAGTTTTGAGTGTAAATCAAGTGCAAAGTTTTTTTGAAATGATGTATATTATTATATAGTGTAAAATATAGTAAAATGTTACTAATGAAATGCGATGAATAAATCAATATATTAATTCCCTTCAATATAAAGATGTGAACATATACATTTAAATAAGTATGTGAACATATAACTGCATGTTAGGTGTAGATTAATCAAAACCTTTAACTATACCTAATCATGTTCAAGATAATCAAAAAAGTATAGATACCATTTTTATAATCTCTGGGTAGACCGGCTCAGTAAGCACCCCACGGCCACCAGTGATGTATTCTACGAGCTCATTGAGTGTAGCCCGCTTTATCTCCTTTCCTTTTAAGTCGGCAACTGGATCCATAAAGTCAAATGCCACACAACATTGTCGCAGTTTGCGAATGAACAGCTCCTCCTGCTCCCCGCTTGGAACATCTGGAAAAAGCAATAAGAATATTGAACATTTGCATAATTACTAAATTACACTAGTTTTCCTTGGGACTTTGTTCATGTCATGTTTATCTTCAGAGATGTAAACAAAAAATGTTGTAACTTCATATCATTAAAGTAAATAAGTTAATACAATTTCATCACATTGATTCAACCCTTAATGTGATGTAATCAATTTTTAGCAATTATAAATAAATGGGGATGGAGATACTTGAAGTTATCTGTTTGGTTGTTAAACAGATGAACATATCTTTCTCATAATGATTGAATGCCTAACTTCTGGCATTCTTTGCCATTTAAAGTAGAACTTTGTGAATAAATGTTTTCTGGCCCTCTGAGGCATTTTGGTAATGCTTTGAGACATTCATTGCGGAAATCTTTTGATTTAGTAAAACAATTGTTATGAAAAATTGCAACCATTTTTCTTCTGTAAATTTTGTCTATAAATAAACTGAACAAACCACGGACACTTTCAGTAAAATTTAATTTCCATTACAGCAACATTACCAAAATTTGAAATGTAATGCTTCTTAAATATGTTTTATATACTTGATATTCATTGGACTCTCCTCAGTTTCAGGCAATACACATTATTGGTCTAGTTTGGTTAATAAGTGAATACAGTTTTCAATTGGATAGTGTTTGAGTCATCTAAACAAGTAACAAACATATTTATTATCAATAGTACTAATGATCTAAATACAAAATTATAATAATAGTATTGAAGTATTAAGACTTATAAAGTTGGAGATTTAACTTATCTTGATATAACAATACATCTTTTTAAGTAGCACCAAGTGTATTGTCTTTTAGCAAAAATTCACATACCCAAGGTCAATGGACCACCGAAATCCATGCAAATATTTATATTAGCCTGATGTGTGCATTAAAATCTGGGCTACTTAATTATTATGAAGATTACAATTAGCCTCTTTAAGCCTTTTAATAGATAGTGGGTACACATACTCATAAGTAGCAGTTGAAATTTGTGTACCTATAGAGATTATCATTTAACTTAATAAATCAAGTAGTTAATTAAAAACTTAAAAAAATTATCTTAAGTGTAAGTTTATAATAATTTTATTGTGGTTTTAGTTTGTCAACCTGGCTTCAGAAAAGATGATTTTGGTATTATATTTTTGAAGAAGAATACATGCTGACATAATGTTATTTTTTATATATTACCTACACATCTTAATAGATATTGTTTTATAAACGCTTACAATTACTTAATTACATGTAATACTATTCTTATTGTATGAGTTCATGGGTTATTAAAATATTAATAAATCTTTTGAACTAAATATAGAAGTAATAGGAAGTTTTGAAATAAATGCAGCCCATCAACAGATATTGTGTCCAATATTAGCCATTAACATGTAATTAATAATTCAAATTAATTAAATGCCTATCTAATTTGATTATAAATTACTAGCATCCTCTTGCGGTAACACCCACATCATATATCAACCACCTCCAGAATAACCAAATAGATCTATGTGTATTGACATAATGATGAAATCTCATCACACAATACTGAGGATTTTATACACCAGAAATCAACAGATAAATCTTATCTGTCTTTGATCATATTGATAAACAATTAAGACTTATTAGCAATATATCTGGAATTGATTTTATGGGACTGAGTATGGAAAAATTAACAATTATTTTCTTGTAATTTGTCTTTAGCATAAATTATTATATTGGTATTAATTGTAATTATGCAAATTTGCCTGCCATCAAAGTGGTAAATTGTTAGCTATTAACTAAAACTGAACACCTCTTGTTACCACAATTTCTGCATTTAAATATTCATTTCATTTATGCCTATGTCTAATAGATAGGGATTTAAATCATTTAATAAATTCTCATCATTGTAATTCAATTTACAAACCTTATGATAAATTTTATAAAGAAACTATTGATAAAATGTTTATTTTACTCGCCAGTAAGAGGCAATGAGATTTTCTGTGTAGGGTGCCATAATTATTATCAAATTTATTGCATCATACCAATTATATCCAAATTTTCATTTTTGTTATGAGATTTTAAATTTATACAGTGTAAAATATTTTATGTTGGACCAAAAATTAAATTTGTTTATTTAAGCGGTATATATTTCTTTAAGTTAAACATAAAAAATATGCAGATAGGATTTTATACAAATACATATGATGTAGTACATATTTAGATTACAATAAAAAATAACACGATTTTTTCTTCATGTGTTTCTAATTAATAAATTTAATACTGTCTGTATAGATAAATATAAATTCACATTCTAAGACATAAATAAACATTAACTCACTTAGCTGTTTGGTCAACCTTGGATCCTTCTGGTATGGCAACATTGCTCAGCACTTTGGTTGACCACAAATGGCATGTATTACATTTTTACAGATTGGTTTCAAAACAGCATTGCAAGTGTAATGCGAGCTGACATCGGAACACCACACCGCATCCTACTGACTGTGCAAGATTTTAATTCCTAGTAAGCGGCAATTAAAGTATACCTAACTCAGATAATTATAATAATTATATTACCTATAGAACTCATGACAGCTACATGAAAAATGAAAATAATTATCAATTCATTTTTGGTTCCCATAATGGGAATTTGTTAAGACTTTGTTCACTTAGCTCGCGACTGTAAATATTACAGTTATATTATTCAGCCAGATATACTGCAGAGAGGTCAAGTTAAGGCTTGTTTATCAGTAACAAATAGTGAAATATTACTAAATTATAAATTAAACATACATGTATCAAGATTATCAACTTCATCAGAGTTATGGTGATTGAATAGAATAAATACAAGGTAATGAGTATTTAGATTCTAATAAGAAATATTTTCTACCTGCAATTAAATTTGGTGTAATTTTTAAATTGTTATTATTTTGTACTTGATAAATTCTTCAATCTAATATAATCTATATACTTATATTCCAATACATCTGAATCAGTCATATATTATTGCATGAAGATGGGTCATATATCTAGAAATAAATAATACAGGCAACTTAGGTGTTACTTTTAATAATGTACTAAAAAAATAGTTATTTCATAATCAATATTGTGTGAATTCTCAGATCAGTAACACTTTATAATGGATAAATATAATATAATATACTTCAAACTTGTATTTAGTACAATTTTAAAGTATATCATATCTATCATTTATATATAGAAAAACTAAATCAAAATATTATATAAAGTGTAATATAATATAATAATATAGAATGTACATAACATTAAATAAAAATAAAAAAAACATTAAATTTAATATAAAAATATATCAAAATATACCATAATTTTTAAGTGGCTCAACATATATATTTAGTAACAAAAAAAACTAATATATATTGTTATGAATATTTCATTAATGTCAAGAAGGGTAAGAGCTGTTTCTAATCTTGCTTGGTCTATCTAATCTGCATATTGGAACATTCCTAGTGCTATCCTCAAACCATATATGCTATACCATATAAATAATTTTATGATACATTCATAGATCTATGCCAATACAAGGAGGATTCTTGTATTTTAATATCAAGTAGAAGTGGTATTATATCATATTATAAACAAATATAGGTATTCAGTTACTAGTTGAAAACGTTTTTACTGATTTACAGAGGAGCACCCACCTTTGAGCAGCGGCAACGCCTGCAACTCCACATCCTGCGTGTTGCGGTACCGAGAGGAACCCTGAGACTTCTTCGTCTTTTTCTTCAGTGACCGCTTGGCGAATGGATCAATTCTATCCACAAACGTTCCCGAAGACATTTTGCTAAATAGCATATAAAATTATCCCAAATGACAATAGGTCGACAGCGATCAATGCGAAACTTGTTTTGATTCCGATAGAGTCATGATCCAGCTCAGTCGGTGAGACGAACGCGCACTTCTCGTAAGGTCGCAGCAAAATATTACAGCCTAAACAAACATTCCTTCGTCACTCATGACGGTAATGGAGTGGTCACACTCAGGCCATTCTTTATACACTTCAAGATTCCACAACAGTTACGTAATTTTACGACGACTTTATCACTAAAATGACACAATAATAAAACAGAACAATTCCATTCACAAAATCAGTTTCAGTTTCTGAGGCGTGTCACGAATACCAGAAGGCAGAAGTCGCATATACATACAAGCCTCGTGTAATATCAGCCGGTCATTCGATGACAATATAATTTTCCGACAATTAGAGGCAAAATAGTTTTAGATTTACTTCTAATAACACGTAAATTTGCGAAACAAATTAGTATTTGTCCTTCCTAGATGTATACGGAAACTAAAGGCGATGACACAGAGCAAATTTTCAACACCAAAAATCTATCACCGTATTCTCGCCATCGCTCACCATCCGTTTCGATTCAGACAGTGAAACGAGACGCATTTTATCGCGATACACGAAATTATTTTAAGGGGTTGCACTTTCACAACAATGATTATATATTTTTGCGACTTTTTCTTCTACGACAAACGATCAATTTACAAAAGCTATCTAGTGAAAAGATATCATCACTGGTTTTGCTGCGAAAACGCCAGCACTCAAAAGTACCTATTTCTGAAAATAGATGGAGATATAAAATTGTTCAGACAGATCGTTTACGTACTTTTAATTAGAAAATGCAATTAACATGTTTGTAAAACATATTAAAAATAAATACGAAAGAAATAAAATTTGTTGACATAAAATAAATTTTGTAATATGTATATATTTTAAACAAATACTATAAATAGAAATGTCCTACGTTTCAGAAGCGGAAGAAGTGAATTTGTATCTTCGATGTTATAGAAGCGTTCTTGATAAATAAATCTGATGATATTATTTTTTCATAGACAATCATGTTATGTTAAAAATCTCTTGATTACTATTAAAAATATTTAATACTTTTATCCATAGGCGTTAAACTTATCAATCAGCAATTGAATTACTTAAAACACAATAGAATGATGAAAATTAATAACATAGTAGATAACCATAACAATAATTAAATAAAAAATAATTTTAATAAATAAATAGGCAAATAATAAAGAAAAAACACATACTTTAATTACTTATATATTCATGGTTTCCAAATATACTTATTTAATAAAAACTTAATATTTTGAGTGTTGAGCAAAGTTAAGGTAAAATATTTTATCTGTATTACATAACAAACAACCAGTATTATAATATAACGAATGTAGTATTATCTGTACTATTATAGATACGTCGGGAAAGCAGCTTTCTAAATTTTTTGGCGTCTTTCTCGTCTTCAAAACAATAACTATTGAATGCTATAAAATAATAGTTTATCTTCTATCTTAAATTACTCCTGTTTATCATAAGGAAAAATATAATCAGCAAGTATCCGTTAGTAGAAGACTAATTAGAAAGCAACATGGAAGCACTGCTGACAGTTCCGCCATGAATGCAAAATAAATAGAAATTGTGGAGGATTTCATATTATTTACTTGGATTATACGAGTTGTGATGTACGAGTTTATATTTCTGTGAGATTAAAACTGTTCAACCACAATGTGATGTGTATATCTTCATAACTGTGAAAATAAGGCTAAAGGGGCACGACTACGCAATGTAAGAAATTCATTCTCATTTTACTAATTACCCGATATGTGCAATAATCTTACAACTAGTATCGTAAATTTAATCTTAAAACTTCCCTGTAGTGCAAAGTTACCGAATTGTTATAAACAATATGCCGTAAATTCAATAATCACTCTTGAAAAACGTACGTTCTAACGTATGCTTATGCATTATTCATATAATAATTGTTTATGTTTTTCATATTGCAATTAATATATTTTAAAGTTTATTTATTGTTATAGACGCTGGAAGTCACTCGGGTGAGGCTAGAAACTTCACGATGTTGAGAGGGGGGCGTGGTGGCCGTCACAGTCCAGAGCTGTACCCCCACACACTAAAGTGCTCCAACGCGAGCGACACCAGCTCTGCTTACAGCGGCAGTGACACCATGACTTCGGTTCACAGTTCTTTGGACATGGATATGGAGGTAGATCTTTCCGGACTCCTGGAATCAATTGTTGATTCCGATGAAGAAGAAGATTTGGAAGAGAGCATGGACAGCTTCACAGTGCGCGATGCTGTCCGAGAATGCCTTGAGAAGGACCCGAGTGAAAGATCTGATGAAGATATCGAAATACTTTTGGAATTCACACAGCATTTAAAAGCATTTACTAACATGACCCTGACTGTACGCAGAGCTTTATGTGCTGTGATGGTGTTTGCAGTGGTTGAAAAAGCTGGAACGGTTGTTATGAATGATGGTGAAGAACATGATTCATGGTCAGTTCTTGTCAATGGACAGGTTGGAATAGAACATCAAAATGGTGAGATTGAGCACCTCAATGTTGGAGACAGCTTTGGAATGGCTGAGGCTACTCTTGAGAAACTGTATCACAGAGGAGTTATGACAACCAGATGTGACGATTGCCAATTTGTATGCATCACACAATCGGATTATTATAGAATTTTGCATCAAGGTGAAGAGAATATCAGACGTCATGAGAATGAAAATGGAGTTGTTGTTTTAGTCACAGAATTTAGAGGGACAGCTGGAGAATCAGGCCACCAACAAGGACATGTTGTAATTAGAGGCACACCTGAACATTTAATGCTCCAACTTGTTGAAGATAATTCCAGAGATTCCACTTATGTTGAAGATTTTCTATTGACTCATAGAACATTTATTGAAAGTCCTCTTGTAGTGGCTAAACAATTGCTTGCCTGGTTTTCTGAACCGTCTGTAAGAGATAAAGTAACTAGAGTGGTACTCCTTTGGGTCAATAATCATTTTACGGATTTTGAGACAGACCCAACTATGCTGGAGTTCTTAGAAAATTTTGAGACAGTATTGGAGCGTGAAAAGATGGAAAGCCAGTTGAGGCTATTAAATATTGCATGTTCGGCAAAGGCAAGAACTAGAAGTGTGATATTATCTCGCTCTTCTAGGGATGAGCCTCTCAATTTCTCTATTTTGGGTGGATATGAAAGAGGTTATGGTATATATGTTCTCAAAGTTGAAAAGCATTCTAAGGCTGAAGAAGCTGGGTTAAAAAGAGGTGATCAAGTTCTAGAAATTAATGGTCAGTCTTTTCAACATGTGAGTCATGCCAAAGCAATGGAAATAATCACAGGATCTACTCATTTAAGCATCACAGTTAAGAGCAATTTATTGGCATTTAAACAAATGCTTTTAATGCCAGAAAATTCTCCTAGGCAAAGAGGATGTGCTAATATGGTTCGCTGGCAGACAGACCCAAGAGCTCGTTTATCTACAGCAGAACTTGTCAGTGATGATCCTATTACTTTGTCGTCAGTAATTCAATCTCCCACCAAGAAACCTCAACCTTTAAACACCAAGAAAGAACCTCAAAAAGGTTTTAAGTATACATTAAGTCATAAAAGACTACAAAAAGCTTTCATGAACCTAATTCCTAAGAACACAATCACTGATGGTATCCATGCAGACGACAGTATTCTCTCAAAATCAGAGTCCCTTAACAAAGCCAATACCAGTACCTCATTTTATAATTCACACAGCAATCCTGATTTAATATCAATATGTTATGATGAATATCAATCTTCTGATTATCCAGAACATGTTCTTAAAGTTTATAGGGCTGATCAAACTTGCAAATATTTACCAGTTCACAAAGAGACAACTGCTAGAGAGGTAGTAATGCTTGCATTACGAGAATTTGGCATTACAGAGCCCAGTTCTCATTTTTCATTATGTGAAGTTTCCGTGTCTCAGGGAGGAATCATTAAGCAGCACCGTTTGGCTGATCACTTGCAAAACCTTGCAGAGCGTATTGGTCTGAGTTCACGTTACTATCTTAAAACAAATGAGATTAGTGAAACATTAGTAACAGATGAAATGGCACCAGATCTACTTGGAGAGAGTGTTGTCCATTTTTTGCAACTTAATGCTGTAGAAGTTGCAGTTCAGTTAACTCTGCAAGATTTTTGCATTTTCCGCCAAATTGAGAGCACAGAATATGTAGATGATTTATTTGAACTTAAAAGCAGATATGGCACACCCATGTTATCACAATTTGCTGGACTTGTGAACAAAGAAATGTTTTGGGTAGTTACTGAGGTTGTTAACGAACAAAACCTAGTTCGACGTTCAAAAATAATTAAACAATTCATCAAAGTTGCGCGACATTGTAAAGAATGCAAAAATTTTAATTCCATGTTTGCTATCACCTCTGGATTGGGACATGGAGCTGTATCCAGGTTAAGGATGACTTGGGAGAAATTACCCACCAAATATGTAAAACTTTTTTCAGACTTACAAATGCTTATGGATCCCTCTAGAAACATGTCTAAATATAGACAGTTGGTCACAACTGAGCAAGGAAGATCGCCAGTAATTCCTTTTTACCCAGTTGTCAGAAAAGATCTGACATTTATTCATCTTGGCAATGACACCAAAGTCGAGGGAATGGTCAATTTCGAGAAATTAAGAATGATTGCAAAGGAAGTGAGAACTCTTACCAACATGTGTAGTTCTCCATATGATCTTCTAACTTTGTTGGAATTAGGAAAGCAGCCTCCTTCTAATGCTATGGTAGCTTTAAATCAACTCAACACTGGAGTGCAACAAGGTCAAGTCACAGTTAAGAGGCGAAAAAAGTCTGCTAATGTTCCCAATCATAAGAAAATGTTTGAGGAAGCACAAATGGTTCGACGTGTTAAAGCATATTTAAATCGTATGCACGTAGAAACTGACGAGGATCGTCTTCATACGCTTTCCCTAGAATGTGAGGGTGCAGGGCCTGCACCAACTATGCCTCGACGTCGACACCCCTCACCCTCATTGTCTACCACCAGCAGCGCTTCGTCAGCTAGCGAAAGTAAAAAGAGTTTCGCTGGAAACAAATTTGGCACAGCATCGCCACAAGCTGTTAGAAAGCTTCTAGCATTATCTGAGCCTGCTAAAACACGACCTCATCAACCTAGACCACCGCCCTCTGGTCCTTCCCCATGCTCACATAGACGCGATGGACCTGGTCCGGGCATTTGCTGTTCGCGTGCAGCTCATGAGCGGTCTCATTCTGATACACCTACTCCTATGCCAGTAGACTTATCGGCTGAAAGTAGCAGTGTAACATCATTAGTTAACTTGCCATTACGGAAGACTGGATCGGCGACTTCGAGTGACAGTGGCCATGGCTCTTGTACAACGACTAACATTGTACGGCCGGTGCCCCCTCCGCGGATGCCGCAAGCACCTTATACACTTGTTTCGCAAGTAGCGCGCTTAGAACGACTCAGCCGGGCTCATTCTCACGAAGGAGTAACGGGTACGGTAAGAACGTACGACTACTATCACGATACGCCCGACGATGAAGACGACGATCAACAGGTGTCAGCTGTTTGAAATTTTAATACTCTTAATTGATTAGATGTCTATTCATATAGTTCATTTTGTAATCTCACTTGACGAATAGAGAGCACGAGTTATATACAATTTTTCTTATAATTATTATCGATATCTTGTATGTAACCCTTTTGATTAAGTTTAAAGACTGTATTATTTTATCATTAAGAACATGTCCTAGTGTTACATAGTGTAAAATTACATGTAAGCCATGCCTCTATTTTAATATAATTATTACTAAATATAACGCGACCCACCAGTTTCCAGTTATATCTAGAGATGTTTGATGTACCATTGAAAGGTGATTAGCGTGTACTCACCTCTGGTATTTTCTACATTCCGTTTTTTGTATATTATTTTTATAATTGCGATTATTTATAATATGCAACTTAGACCAAATAATAATTAATGTACCTTTTAATATTTACGATTCAGATTGTTTTTTTTTTTATTTTAAATAATGTATAATTTAGTAATTTTGGTAGCTTTGTGGACCAATAATAAGTTGGAATATTAAATCTTATGGTAGCAGTTTGAGATATGTTTATATTATGATTTTAATTATTCTAATTGTATATAATAAAAACTAATAATTTGGTACTTCACCCATTGTTTATTTAAAGTCACATTTGGTACCTATGTTTACATTGACAATTGAATATTAATATAATTCACAAATTTATTCTTGTCAGAGGTTTTGTAAATCTCATTAGCTAATATAAAACATTACTATAAAATATTTGTATTATTATTACCGCAAAACCACAATTTAAGATTAACCTGATCACATCACATGAATGCATAATGCATTCTTCATTCTTGTGGGAAAAACAATACATTTCACTTTCATCTGCATCTCAGTAGCTTATATATGTATGTAGTGTACATTATTCAAGTAGAATTGCAACTGGAAAATATTTTATATACCTTTCTTCATAATGAATTAGATTTTATATATAATATGTAGGCAACAAATGCTTGTGGATTGTAATATTCAAGTTATATGTAATTAAATAAATAAACCCATCAATATTTTTCATAATATATTGTTACACTTAGTTTAACATAATTAAGAGTTACAAAAAGACAATATACTTAAAAAATAATACAGTTGCAACCCTACTTCACAATATTTATAACAAAGTAAATTAACTTATCAATTGTAAATGCAAAGAATTTCATAGAGCTATATTAAAATAACTATCTAAATTGAGCTATGTAATCGGCTTCCAAAGGGTGCAAATTAGGGGCTGGTATCACCAGACTGTGCAATGGCGGGCCTAGTTCGCAAGTCTGCATGTCATTTAATGACCTCACGACTATCCTTTGATCTGGAGCACCCACTCTTGACAATCCTATTGCCAAATGGTCTTTGTGTAACACTGAAAAACAAACATAGGTATTGATTGCTTGGTGACACTAAAGTTAATGTTAGTGTAGCCCTAAAATATTGCATTGTAATAAGTTACTTTGATGTGCAATTGGACCTCTGTAACGTGCAGATTACCAAGTACTACATGTGACTACATTGTTAATGGGAGAATTATGAAATATACGATTTGAAAATTGTTAAATTATTAATTTTAAAATTATCTTCATTTAAAAACGCGGGAACAAGAACGGCCTCTCTTCCTGCCATACTGAGTACAATATACTAACTTCCCATATTTACCGCAATACGTGGAATTTAGATTTTATTATTAATTCACTTTACGCCCTTTTTATATGAAGAAATAATAGGCCAAATATCTTTCTTAAAAATATCTTTCCGTCTGATACCGTCATGCTCGAACTCGGTGTCGTAAAAATTTTTGGGGCGTAGTTGCTCTCGCGTCTCATTTTTTGATGTAGTTTTGAAATAGACTATAGGTTATTTATGATGATTTAGATATGTATGTGTATGGATGAATTTTGGAATGTACTGGAGTAATTATAATTCATTTTCTTAAAAGAGAATCTACAGGGAGAGGTGTAATGCAGTAAATACAAGGAATTCCTTGAATGGGAATCCACATGGACATTTTCAATTTATTTGGTTAGAATAATTTTCACTTAATGGACCTGTACTGGTAAACTGCACGTTACAAGGTTTCCAAATTTTGCTAGTAACATTTATTTTATTGTTTGAGCCACACTGAAGATATATAAAATAGAAATAGGGTAGCTGAAGTAGGAAAGCAGCTACATTTAGGTAATCCTAAATAAGTGAATTTGGCTTTAGACATAGCATAAATTAGTTATATTACCTATAGATAAATGATATTTATTTTATGTAATATTATATTAATTGTAATATATCACATCACAACTGTCAATCATTGCATAAGTAAACATAGCTTGTACCTTTACTGTTCTTAAACCATTACATCTTTTAACTTAAAAAAATTGTTTGCTTTCAATTATCTACATACATAAAACCTTAAATTATATTTTAGTTCTATTTACTGTAAAGACACAAACTACCCTATTGTTATCTATTCTTTTAATAGAGCCTTTATCATATTAAAAGAATTGATACTAGTTATAGTTCTTGATATACTTCATTAATCATAATTATGTCTAAAAGTTGTACTTTTTGGCTATTTATTATATTAACTACTAAGATGTTAGATGAATTAATTACCTCCATCAGTTTGGTTCTCTATTATCTGAACCAATTGCGAAGCTGCTTCTTTCACACTCATAAACTTCGGATCCATGTATTGACGAACTTTTTTCGTTAGTGATTCTTCAGTAGGTTCCTTTACTTTAATATCTGTAATATAAAAAAGATAATTAATTATTAACTTAATTTAATTTATTCCTATAAATCTCATTACATACTCAGACTTTTTTTTAGACTTTATTGTCTACATATAAATACAAAATGCTTAGACTTCATATCTTGCAAATGTTTGTAGAATAATTGCAAATATAAACTAACAATATTTTCCTTTCTGTTAAAGCAAGTGAAAAAAAAAATTTTGCAACTAAAAGAGGTACAAAGCTAGCATTTATTACATAAATGAAAATATTGAACACACAGTCAAATACCCATATATTTGTTATTTTCCTATCATTAAGGATGTGTTAGATGTGTAAGAAAATAATTATACTTAACAACCAATTTTAAATGGCATAAATATAGTAAACATACCTAGCAGGCAAAGAGTATGTAAGTTTCTTGAAAAATTCCCAATTATTTTTTCAAAAAAACTATCTGGCTTCCAAGTATCAGTCCAGTAGGGTATAGACACAGTCTCTCCAAAGTTATAAAGCTGCAATCCACAGCAACTCACAGCATTCATGATGGACGCATTATGTATTATCTGAGGATATAATTATTTTATTAATTAAAAGAATTTATTAAAAGGAAATCATATTTAAAAAAATCTAAATTTATTTTTACACTTGTACATTGAGCTTGTTTTGCTATTAAAATATATGCCCATTAATATAATGGTGTTTATAATGAACTCATGTAGTTCGACCGGGGAGGTACCACCGCCGCCCTCATAATCCTCTGTGAAGCAATTTATTGTGTTTCGGTATGAAGAGGCGTGGTTGCCGGCTATACTTAAACGCGAGGCGAACATCTTAGT
>DWNR01000997.1:0-16634 GCA_018250455.1 Polygonus leo
GGGTTCCTTTCATGATCTAAGTGAGCACTAAGAAAGGATTTTTCTAAGACTAAGAAATTCTATCTCCAAGGGGTTTTCGACTTCTACGTGGACGAAGTCGCGAGGAAAGGCTAGTATGATATATAATGACACCGTTATTTTGTAACAAGATACGAGTATTTAGGTACACAATTGCAATTAAAACAACTACATAGGTAAACATTTACCCATATTAAATTCATATTTGGATGAAGTTGGTGATACTGAAGCTGGTATCAATACTTTTTTAAACCAAATAATTCTTACTCGTTCACGCATAAATATCAATCAGCGTCTCATTCATAAAGATACACGCAGCAATATGTAACAAGTCAACTAACTAGTAGGTACCTATATCTAGTTTAAACGAACAATCAAATTCTCAAATAATTGAGACAAATTGTTCTTCTAACAAAATAATAATAATATTTTTTGTTTAAAAACTTAAAAAATACTCTTAAAGGGTACCCAAAGGTTACCAAAGGGACTCTATTATCAAAACTCTGCTCTCTGTCTGTCCGTCTGTCACAAGACATGCCTCTTGAGATTACATTTGAGGCAGCTATAATTTTTAATTAAAAAGGGGGGTTCTCTTAAAGAAACCTGTACTTCTAAGTTGTGTTTAAAAAACTAACTAGGTATAAAAGCATTAATGTTACATTTTTTGATACAAAACATATGTAGCTGGTACTGGAGCCTCGTGATTTGGACTTACACTTAGCGACTTATTAATCCCTTAAACCAAATAGCTAACTCGTTCATGCACAAATATCAATCAGCGTCTCATTCATAAAGGAATGCGCAGCAATATGTACCGACCAACTAGTATATCTAGTTTAAACGACAATCAAGTTTTCAAATAGTTAAGACAAATTGTTCTTCGAACCTGTAGCCGTGTAACGACAATGCTAAAGGCCCAACTGCTGCTTTTAATCAGATATCGTCTTTTTATTTTTCAGTGGTAAATGGCGGTTACGCACGCGAGCCTGCTACAAGCTATCTATAGCCTTTACGCTGTGCTGTATAAAACAATAAAAGGATTCGGATTTGCTAATATTGTGATATGTAAATTTTGTGCGGAATTACGTACAAAAGTTTAATTGCTTTTACATTCTTAAGTGATATTTTAGGTAAAGATACTAGATGTAGGTAAGTAGAAATGTAAAGGTAAAAAAAACGTTTTCATCTCTATAAATATTTCTCTATTACCAATTTATTTTTTTGAAAAATCAATATTTATCTCATTCGTGCAAAGAAATATTCTGCCACTTTTAAACTAATAGTTACTTGTTTTCTACTTTCACCTGTCTTTTAAAGAATATCGCTGTCAGATCTTGGAATTACAGTAAGTATTAAATAAGCAAGCACAATTTTATTTCAGCAACACATTAGCTATATAAAGCACGTTCAAACCAGCCTCCCTTCAGCACATGACCAGAAATCGAACGACGAACATTACTGTAAAAGTTTGTTTTTTGTCAAATCCTCTATAAATTAAAACGAAGATGGGTTTCAAACGACACTGATTCCCCCACTATTTTAAAAACTTCCGACGTGCGGGCAGATGCGACACGCACCCAATCCGCATACAAATACGGTAACGCATCCGATACATAACATACACACATTCATACATGAATAGTTATAGGTTGCTGTTGTAAAAGTAATAGGTTGAACTAACGAGGTATTGATCCAGGGATTTGGGGTTAAGTCCCCCGGTTTTACAAAGTTACGTGCTAATGAGAAGTTCATTTTTACTATCATTTAGTGTGATTTGTACTGGACAGACATGGCTGCCGCCTATTCTTTCAAACGATGCGAACATTTTAGTCCTCCGAGGTAGAAAGTCTGTAGTCTGGAATATTTTAATGTTAATTGGTATAGGTTATTAATATCCATGGACATCAGGAACTACTTAGACTGCATGCTCGTTTGCTACCAGTAAACGATTATATTGTTTCGCTCCAATATCATTGTCAAGTTGTAATAACCCTACCACAATCGATCGACGAATAGAGCATGAAATGAATGAATGAATTGCAAGGTTTAATCATTTAAAAACTATCGTTGTATGGGAAATCTCTGTTACGGGACTTTAGATGTTAGGTGCCCTAGTTAAACTCGTTGGTAGAAAAACTCCAAATATTGACGTTATCGGTTTTAAACAACGTCATTGTTAAACGTACAGACAGCGGAATAATAGATATATAAATTTGGTTGGTTTTATCTCAGTAGTAAACTTAAGTATTCTACTAATCACATGAAAAATCTCTTTATTCCACAGCAATAATTTCAATTTTCAACCTAAAAGAATACACACAAAGACACGCTTATACCACCATTCCTCCATTTTCTAACAAAATCGGCACCAAAAATTCTCATATTAACTTGAGGTATCTAGTCTGCGGCTCCGTACACATCCCGTAGGATACGTGACGGGAATAAAAATGTATTCAGGAGCAGTGCCGACAGACATGCAATGAGATTTGTTGCGCCTCGGAAAACTCTGGTTATTTCAAAAGCATTTTAAGTAACTTTAAAGTAACCGCTGTCATACTTGCTTTGTTTACAGCTACTATAAGCGTCGCTGTGTTTTGAATTAAATTGCATAAATTAGGACACAAACATACATAAACTTACATGTAAATATAAATTCGTATGTACAATTGCACATGTACATCTTACATCGATAGAATGTGTGATTGAATATATCGTAACAACAAGATAGAAGAGTAAAATTTGCAAAGTAAATACTGTATTTCTAAAATATAACAAGAGTGTACAGTTTTTAGCTTTTTCGAAAAAATTATATATATTTAAGAGCACTTAGCCAATCTTTTTCAATTATTTTTCATGGTAGCCAAAAAATTTCGGCCTACCTCCCATATCCGGATTATCGTTGAAAATTTTGACACCTGAATGTACCTAATTAAAAACTTTAATTATTTTAAAATTAAATGTTATCGGGGTATCGCAAAATATAATGCGATTAAATCCCTTTAATCCTAACGAAGTCTAAAATGCACTTATGATTTTTTTAGTGATAAAACTTTTAGTGCAACATACGACTAAAAAACATTCAGTGCTTACACTGAATGATAATTCAGTATTAACGATTTACTACCACTTTTAATAAGCTTACTTTATTGATTGTTTTTAGGGTTCTGTACCCAAAGAAGAAAAACGGGACCCTATTACTAAGACTCCGCTGTCCGTCCGTCTGTCTGTCCGTGTGTCTGTATCTCATGAACCATGTTAGCTAGATAGTTGAAATTTTAACAGATGATGTATTTCTGTTGCCGCTATAACACCATATACTAAAAACAGACAATGGTAAGGAACCCTTAGTGCGCGAGTTCAACTCGCACTTGCCCGGTTTTTTTTCTTTCCTTATCATGCCATGTGTCCTTAAAGTAAATAAAATAAAATTAAAACTAAATTTGAATAAGGACTCCTCATTTTAAATACAGGATGGACGGACGACGTCGGTTGATAAGTTAATGGTTCTTTTTTGCATACGGAACCTTAAAATTTCAACCTTTCGCCATCGGTCACATTCTACGTATTGCGATAAGACGCTATATTTATCCGAAAAGAAGGAAGTAAGTTAAACTAGTAAATTATATGAGTTGCATTCTTAAGTCAAAAAAGAAGGATCCATCTATATAGTTCCCTGGCCTATTTTACAGAACTTACAAATGAAGAATAACAATAAGCTAAGACAGAAGTAATTGAATAAACCTCGCAATTGATACATTCTCGTTATGTTAAATACAATACCAAAATATAATTGGGACTTAATTAGATTGTGAAACAATAGAACGATAAGATAAACGAAATAGCTGTAATGGTCAGTTATGTACCTAACGTTTTTAAGTTAGACGAATTCTTAACAGACATGGAATATTTGATAACCATTTAAGAAACAATAGTGTATAATAAAGGTAGGTAGAGGTAATAATATGCCATAAACACACTTACATTAGGTTTGATAACTACATATATGTATATAGTGAATTATAGTGTATAGTATTAAACTTATGTATGTAATTATGTATGGATGTATGGAAATGTTAGTTTGCGCAAAATCTAAATTTCCTTTTAGTTTTTCACGGATTCCTTTGAAATTTTCACACAACTTTGTAGTCGAATAGTTCATATGAGGATTGTGGCATTTCCCATGTAGTATAACCAATATTTATACAAGATGACACCGTTTGAGACATCAGTAGTAACAACGCATCTGTGTTCGACTAGATCCAAGTAGGACTTCTATCTATATGAGGGCTGTGAGGTTATTTACAAATATCCATAGGCAGCAGTGACCATTTACCATCAAGAAGACTGCATGCTTTACCATTTCAGTACTATGAACCTTTACTTAAGTATTACAGTCACACAAAAGATGACCACATACACGTGGTCGAGTAGAAACAGCTACTATTTATTACGAATAAGATTTACTAACCACTTAAGAAACAATAATAATAACTATCACATATCCATATAATATAACTACAATATTAGAACAAGTAAAACCAATTAGACGAGCGCAAGAACTCACGGAGTAGATAATAAATCATATTAAAATAATTATTACCACCCATTAACAAACTATATCCCTTTGCTAGTCGATGGAGCGCAATAAATAAGGCTACCATACGTCGGTCGAAGCATAATTACGCGGATAATACAAATGAAGAGTGCAACCGAGACCAGGTACCGGCCGTGTCTTCCCGCATTATTTATTGCCATTTTATCTTAGCAACCGTTGCGATAAAAGAAAAGAAATGTCAGAGGCCCGTGATCGCGATTATCAGGATGCAATCATTGAAGCCCCACTGCTAACCGCTGTAACCCACCCTCTCGGCTTTAATCCTCAACACAGTATACATTACGTGTTTTATTGTTATGCGCTATACGTCTGTTTAGGGTACACAGCAATGGATAGTGAATAATCGAAGTTGTAGCATTGTAAGCTGAGATAGTGAGGCATGCGGTGAAACAAATACACATTGAAAACTTAAGCCTACCTTTAGAACACGGTATTGGTAGTCAGTCAGCGATTGGAAAGAAAGGCTCGTATGCAGCGTGTTCATCGAAGGACAGCCGCGATCATTGTGTAAGGATTGTCCGTTTAATTAGCACATGTAGAGCAAGATTACCAACGGGTACTGTCAGCTTCAGACAACTGAATAATGACATTGAATACATATACCTAATTACGATTATAAAGGACGGTATCTCGGGGCAATCGACCGGAGAACGGAAGTCACTTAATCAAGATCATTAATTAACTACGTTTAATAGAGCTCACAAAAGTGTTGATAATGTATTTCACTTGTATACACAGACGATTAAAATCGGTTTCGTCATTTTTGTTTTATATGAACTACTGGAATGTTGTTTGAGTATAATTATGTAGCTTTAAGGCCTCTCTATAATATAAGCAGTCTATATTTTATAAACAATCGCGCAAGCAGTTCTGTTGATAAGACAATATTGCTTTGGCTTTGGCTTTATATTCAAAACTAAAAGGGAGCGAAATCCTTAGGTGATTATGGAGTTGGTATATGTTGGTACATAGTATATGTCACGTTTGGAACATTTCGCAAATAAACCGAAAGGATTTAGCTTAGAAAGTCTTAATTTATTTGATCAATTTAAAAACTGTTTATCTTATCAATGGCAGTAAAAATAGTCACTGGGGACCTTTGCTTAAATTTCATGATGAAACGAAAACTAAATACATCAATTTTATAGGAGTAATAAATTCGTCAATTACTATGATCTGAGTCCTAAATTAAGTACATGTCTTTACTAAATTATTTTTATATTTAACGACAAAATAATTAATGTACTGAAAGCGTTTATTCCGTGAAAATGAAATTGGCTCAAGATATATGAGTACGAAATTTTAGACACTCACTTATTCATAGGCTTTTAACAATTATTTAATAAGTTCCTCCTCAATGAAATCTAACGCTGGTATCTATATCGCTAATGCGAATATAGGGAACAAACGCCTACAAAGTTAATCTGCTTAGGCCCACAATTTATTTTAACGCTACCTGATATTCATTTCTGAACCTCTAAACTCTGATAAATATAAAAACTATGTTTTAAATAATACTAGTGATCCCGACAGAAGTTGTTCTGCTAGTGACGTTAAATTTCCTATAAAAAACGAGGTCTGAATCGAGTTTAAAACTATCCTATCTCTCAAACCAACTGTGAGGTTTTGAGCATAAAAACGCTTAATTTTTTTTTTAATTTAATATCTGTTTATTTTCCAATTGAAGTAAACAAAGTCATACTTTTGCTTAAATTTTCTGGTTATACAAACAAAAATTAAATACTTCAATTCAATAGTAGTACATTAGCTACAATGAACATCTGAGTTTAAAATTAAGAATCTTTATAGGTTTATTTTTTAGTTTATATAAGTAAGAATATACGTTTATCTTTATAGGTTTTAACGACAAAATAAGTATGCTACTCAAAGCGTTTGTTCTATGAAAATGAAATTGGCTCAAGATACTTCGTAATGATGTAAGTCTTTTCCATAATCACAATTATAAATACGAAGCTTTGGAGCACAGCTTGTTCGTAGGCTTTTAACAATTACTTAATAATTTCCTCCTCAGTGAAATCCAACGCTGGTATCTAGAGTCGCTAATGCGTATATAGTGAGCAAACGCCTACAAAGTTAATCTCCTTACGCCTACACTTAATTTCATCGCTACCTGGTATTAATATCCAAGCCCCTGGACTCTGATAAATATTATTAACCTGCTTTTATATAATATATTAACTGCACTTTTATCTATCTATATAACTTGCAGATTAAATTTATCCATTTTCCACTATCCACGTTTTATTACCACGATTAGCTTACAAACGTCATTGAAAATCAAATAGGTATGGCGGACGCCCCAAGATGGAGGTATAAATATTTTTATGCACAATATGGCTACCAAATGAAAGAGGTTTCTGAGAAGAACATTGATGGATAACGCTTAAAGATGGCGGAAAAAATCCACCTCCATGAAATGGGTATCAAATAGAAGGAAAAATAAAATGACGTCACCTTAAATTCAAGATACTTATTAATTTCCTCACGAATGAAATCCAAAGCGAATCGCAAATTCTGATTGTGGCGAACAAACGCCTACAAAGTCAATCTGCTTACGCCTACACTTCACTTCTTCGCTACCTGGTATTAATTTCCGAGCCTCTACTCTGACAAATATTATCTATCTATGTCACATGAAGGTTAAATTGATCCACTTTCCACTTTCCGATTCAACTAAAATTTGGCACATACGTTTTTTCCCGTGACAAAGCCTGATTAGCTTATAAACGTCACTGAAAATCAAAATGGTGGACGCTCTAAGATGGAGGTATAACTATTTTTATGCACCCAGATAAAAGCTACCAAATAAAGGAGGTATCTGAGAAGAACACGAAAATTAAAACGATGTTACTATAAATTCAAGATGGGTGATGCTCAAAGATGGCCGAAAAAAATCCACCTCCATGAAATGGGTACCAAATAGCAGGAAAAATAAAATGACGTCACCCTAATTCAAGATACTTATTCATTTCCTCGTGAATGAAATCCAAAGCGAATCACAAATTCTGATTGTGGCGAACAAACGCCTACAAAGTCGATCTGCTTACGCCTACACTTCATTTCTTCGCTACCTGGTATTAATTTCCGAGCCTCTGAACTCTGATAAATATTATTTTACACGATAAATGTAGGTTATTATATTACATAATAGTATCGAATGATGTTACAGTTATATTAAAGAACGCCGTGTGAATTCGCGGCGGCGTAATTGTATAAAATTCACATAGCTTCTAATTTGACTGGGTGGTTCTAGTGTCTATGAGCCAAAAATAAAATAAGTTCCTGCTTTGTCTGGTCGTAATAGTAAGTGGCATTAAGAAATTGACTGACTTTGGAGGTTTTTTTTGAAAGAAAAAAAATACTGACGTTGGAGGTTTTCCTATTAAAGAAAAATATGGATGTTGTAGTGAATATAGGAAAACACACACTGTAATTTCAAATGTCTCTTAGAATGGGAGTTTCTGACTGAATGTGAATATTCAAAAGTTAAAGAAAAAGTAGCGTAGTTTAAAGTCATCATAGGGTTGACTGCATGCTCGTTTGCTACCTTCCTTCAATAAAAAAAAGTTGAGTCTCGTTACCTCATTTTGGGTATGCACTCCTAAACATATTCAAAAATTAAAGTAACAGTCGCGTAGTTAAAAGTTCCGTGACAAAAGTAAAAACTAACTAAGCGTGCATTTACAAGATCACGTTTATGAAATATTAAATCTCCCTATCGCTGGCATCTCGTCTATTACGGAGAGAGAACAGGTGCGCCCTCTACCGAGCGCCCACACGTTCGATGGGACCTGAGTCTTATACTAGCTCGTGCCTGTGGATTTATTTGTTATTTTGTTAACTGTCGTGGTACTGTCCACATATTCTAGGTCTGCAATGTAAGGTACTGAATTCAATCTCTAGCCAGGATTTGGATTTTTCAAATATTTAGTTTTTTTTATCGTCTTAAGGTAGCAAACAAGCATGCAGTCCACCTGATGGTAAGTGGTCATTACCGCCCATGGACAGTACGATTAAATGAGGTTAACCTACTTGAGGTTAACCTCAGATGCGTTTCTAGCCTTGAGGACTATGTTCTCTTCGCGTTTAAGTATTGCCGGCAACCACGCCTCTCCAAACCGAAACACAATGAATTGCTTCATGGACGATTATGAGGGTGGCGGTGGTACCTCTCAGGTCGAACTATATGAGTTCTACCACCTGGCAAGTTTAGTTTTAAAAGTATAAATTATCTTTCTTATAATTCATAGGTAATAAGCTTGTTGAACTAGGTCATCTAATTAATGCGGTCTTAAATAATTTACGTTAGGCTTTAGAATCTTAGAAGTACCTATTTTATAGGAGATTATCTTCAGATGATCATCGCATTTGAAATCTTTGATTTCGTTGAATTTTGAATTTCCATATAACACCTATTCCATAGAAGTATGTAAAATATTAAAATATAACAGCTTAAAGAAGTTAATGATAGCTTTACAATACAAACATATTTATATTAATTTATTAAGAATAAAAACAATTTAAAAGTTTCATGCATATATTCGACACGATATAGAAAATTTATTTATGAAGCACTTTTAGACACATACGTACAGAAACTCATACTCTCATAATATTAGTGTAGATAGTTAGATGCTTGCGAAACATGCCATGTCACTATCAGCTCGCCCATCATCACGACTCCACGATTTACATATAATGACTTTTCAACAATAAACAACGAATGTCTGTCTGTACTTACATCGTAATTTCGTTCTTACTGTTTTAATGTATTTTTTGTTGTATGGAAGTTAAGCGTTGCAAACTATTAAAGCAGTGTTAAAAAATTACCGCCTTGTGGAACCTTAACACTGGCCAGCGGAATGTACGTTGAAATCCCGTATTTTTTTATCAAATGAAGGTAGCAAACGAGCATGCAGTCCACCTGATGGCAAGTGGTCACAGCCGTCCATGGACATCAGTAATCATCTCCAAGTAAGATTGAATCATACCTGAATTTGAGCACAGATGCGTTGCTACCCTTGAGGACTAAGATGTTTGCCTCGTATATAAGTATAGCCGACAACCATGCCTCTCCAAACCGAAACACAAAATTGCTTCACGGAGAATTATGAGGGTAGCGGTAGTACTCCCCCGGTCAACCTAAATGAGTTCTATCTAACTAATGAGCTGTACCTGGCATTAATATTGGTATAAATCATCACTTGTTTTACGATGAAAGAAAACATCGAATGGAAGGTCTGAGAAATTGTCAAAATAAATCTTAATGGTGTGTAAAGTTCACCATTTGCACTTGATTAGCTCAATGCTCTAAAACTTGAATCCTTGTCATTGTAAGAGGACACCTTTGCACAACAGTGGAACAATAATGGGTTATGATGATACCAGCAACAATCAGACAAACCAAGAATCGTATATGTATTCCAATTGGACTCCGATTCCGATGGATGGTAAGAAACCCAAAATATCAACGGAATTCAAAATCTTTTCCATTTCCAAACGTTTAAAAGCAGGATATAATGTCGGTAATGTGCCCGCTTAATACAAAGTTGCAAAGTGGTTGCAATGTAGAACATAATTTGCTTCATAATAGCTAATTTATCTAAGTAAAGATAAATTTACAACGAGGTGTATTATTTGCACAAGGCTAATTTCCGTTTTGTACGCGTCACTGATAAGTTTAGTATATGCTAAGTTTGTAGTAAAGTAAAATTGGTAGGGGGCTTAACTAATTCATATATCGTAGCAAATAGTCTTGTTACAATTATTAAAAAAAAATAAACTGGACCCATAAAAAAATAAAAAGCCTTTTCTTTCATAAGCTTTAATAGTATCTTTATTGTGTGAGGAAACCCTCTCAGGTTAAAGCCTCTTTGAAAGATTTTTAATTCTTTTACACTTTAACAAGGTCCTGTCTTGTCGGTGGTCCTAATTCCTGCAAGTATTTACTGCCAGTTAACTTCAGGTGATAGTAAAAAAATCACATTTTTGCCCAGTGTACTTCTACAACTTTCATTCGGTTATTTTCTTTATAAATTCCATATATTACCGATTTGGTCCAGTATGTTCTGGACGAGCTACACGGTCGCCCCCATTTCTATTTAAACTATTAAACGTAGTTAAAAGAGTACAAAATCTTTGTCTTTAACCAATTAGGTTACCTTACTTTTGTGTATCATATGTTTATTTTTAACATACATGTGTTGGACATACATATTTATCTCTATCATCCGTTCCAATACATTATAAAAACTTAAGGCTGATTTGGGACCCTCTTCATTTTTTAAAGTTGTTTAAGAATTCTATTTTCTTTTAACATATAATTAAAATTGCAAGTTATATACACAAACATACGTACATTCTTCAAGGTTTCCACCAGCTAGTAATTGCAGCATTAACTTCACGAACACAAAGGCGTCTTCAATTGTTCAAACATGCGTGTGGTCTGCTAAATCTTAAAGTTGGCAGTTTCATTAACCGAGAGTCAAACCGGAGACCAAAAGCATAATTTTTAAGTTTAACGCACATATACATCATTGAAAGACAAACAGTCGTTTAAAGACTGTAATAAATTATTATTTTACAAATCACAGAGACGCCACAGACTCCAAACCATAGTAAAATGTCAAAAATATGTGACATAAAGAAGCACATGTCATGCATTTTGTAATATTTTAGGATTTATTCAACAGGCGGTATATTTTAACACAAAGGAATGAAATATAATTGTATTATTTTAACGTGGACGGACGGGACTAATCATGATTACCATTCTTGCCAATCTTACCTATTATTTTAGGTAGTTATGATAATAATTTATTTGTAACTTTATACCTTTAGATGTTCTACACGAGAGGGCGCTTTCATATAACAAAGTATATAATATATCTATAGCACGGTGACCGTGTTTCCTAGTCTAAACTTATTTTTTGGCCCATTTCACCAAGAACTGATCATTTCACTAGATCTTATCTCACATCAACCTCAACCTCAATCTATAATCAACCTCAAGTAGGATAGAAGCTGGATACCTATGTACTTGAATTTGAACAAATATTCGTAGCCACCCCTGAATATTGAAAAGGTCGCCACTTGTAAAAATGTGACCAGTAACCGTTTACATTTTTACAAGTGGCGACCTTTCCGACCGAAACTCAAATTGTAAATAAACTGTTACACGGCAGAAATTGGTGTAAAGATGGTTCTGCGACGGGAAGCCATATACAGATTACAATCCGAACTAATTATAGGTGCTATTTCAAAATATACAGCACACAGTAATAAAAAGAAAAGATAAAGTATTAAAGAGTCGAAAACACAGGTTAAAAATTACTGTCATGCCGTAATGGACATTGTAAACTTAAGTGCATATATGATAGAGTTATATCACAGTTTACCACTAAACTTCAACTAACCCCTACTTTCTTCTTTTATTCTAGTGGAGATCTAGCTTACCTCAGTGCCTAAAATGTTTGTCTCGTTATGTCAAAGTCGCAGTTACGGTCTTTGTTGATATTTTTGTTGGCTTCAGTTGTAATTGCAACTTATTGAGGCGGCAACATGTTATTCTTGCAATAATAATATTTGACATATATTTATCCATGATCAATGAAGGATCTAACGGTCCATGAAGATTCAGTTGACTAGACTACAGTGGCGCTATTACTACTGAGGACTGAGGTCCTGTTAGCATGACTAACAACCACTCCTCCCTAAAACAAAACTACAAAGATTGATTTAATATGTTATATAAATTAATTTTAATTGAGATGTAGGTGTACAATACAAATGAAGAATATATTTGACCTATTATCCTTCGGTATAATTTCAATGCTCCAATTGCGAATTTGCTCATGATTAAGACACGACCCTTTCATAATTTAAAATAATAGCAAATGCAACCAATACTTTAAACCCATTAAAACTGGTAGGGCATACCAAAACGTTACAAAATCAGGTTATGCTTGATTAGCTTTGTAATAACTTGATTATGATTCTTTGTTTGCCGCTTAATTACTTTATCGGACTTATTAAAATCTGCGATTACTGTCTGCCGCATATAGCGCAACAAGTCTTTTGAAATCAGATTAAATGCTTATCGGCCATTATTATGATGAAAATCGTTCGACCTTTTCATTCCAAAGATAATGCGAAATAACAGTTTTCAAAAATAATGAGCATAAACGTTTTAAAACGAAATTTAATGACAACGAAATCGGTTTTCCTCCGAAGACCAATTATTATTTTAATTTGGTATAATGAATTAAGTCGGCTACCGCATTTCGTAAATTAAGAGTATGTTTAAAAATCCTAATACTTAAAACCATAATTTTCGTGAATGCCAATATAAACGTCTTTATTTAATGGTTTTCTTAATTGGTCGATATAGCAACTGATTCTCGTAGACTGACTGGCTTTTAAGTTCAATATGATAATCGACCCAAAGGATAATATCAGATTATAGCATTTTTTGATTTCAGGAAAAGTTACGTCATTAGCTATGATGACGAAGATAAAAGTCAAGTGTTTCTGCCTTTTATATAGGGTAATAAAAATGCAGCAGTGTTTAATACGATTTTTACTTAGAACGATACGAATTTTACTTAGAACGCTTATGTGTCTTTCAAAGAGTTCTATACCTTGCAGTTTCATATGCAGTAAATAATCATTTAAAGAAAATAGAAAGTAACTAAGTAAACAACGAAGAAATCCGACGCTGACGATAATCTTCGGAAGTTCTTGGCAATAAAATATCAATAAAATTAGATTCAGTAGCTACTCCTATAAAAATGCTATCATACTGGATGAAACGGTAAAAACTACAAAAATTCCAAAGTTTACTTTTCAAAAATCAATTCGCTTAGTGTTATGTTTTAAAGCAATTCCTATTCACAATCGATTTTGTCTCATGGTCTATCGTCAAACCCAGTGAGAGTAATAATCTCGATATGAGGTAGTAAGTAACGACCCATAAACAACATTTCTGTTTGAATATAAATTAAATATGAACAAATATAACGCTTCTATTGACCTTTAAATTCTTTATAGAGTCGCCGAAACATTAATTAAATATGAAAGAAATTTTGTTAAACGAATATGATTTTTTGATAAACAGAAAGTTCTAGATTCATAAGGTTTAATACATAGCTATACATAGCAATATATAACTTACATAGATACCGACCTAACTGAAACTAATTAACCGATATCTATAAAGCTTTTACAAAATTATATTAAATGAATAAGTTGAGAATTCAATTTATAAGATCAATCTGCTATATAACAGTATAGAAAACATACCTTAACCATATATAAATTTAAATGTTAACTGCATGCAAACCCAGAACACAACTACTGTTAAAAATATATTGATAGAGCATATGGTTGTCGAGCATTTTGTTTTTTATTTTAGTTTTCAAATAACCCTTATTTTCATATTCGTATAATGAGAAGCTTGTTCCTAGCCCTCGTTATGTTTTTTTAGGGCAAAAAAACTGTTACCGGTTAACAACGGGTCGGAAAAATTGCTTTTAAACACATACGATCGTCATAACTTGATACAAATTACGTTAAATATGTGGATATTATTTTTTATGAGGAACGAGAGCAACATGTGGTAAATTGGAGTCCCTATCATCAAGAATAAAATAAACAACGTTATAACGATGCCACACAGGATTCGGTCGGGAAAAAACTTTAATAACCCCTCGCGTCTAGTGTCGCATTCCTCAAATTGGCGCCCAAAAATGTCATTTTAATTTGAATTTACTCTGTATATTTTACCTGGTAATAGACAGGTGCTTGTATGTTTTTAGAGACGTCGTCTATTTTTCTTGCTTTTACGTATTTTAGTTAAAAAATAATAATTTTAAAATTACAGAACGTTTTATATTACGTTCTAATCATTGGAATATGTAGCATTCAATTTCATATTATGTAATAGCTTAGGGGAATATACTTTTTAAACTACCTCAAATTTTCAAAAAAAAGTTGCGGTTCCATCCTATCCATCTATATGTTGCATCACTATAACAGTTAAATAAATTATAGTTACTTCTATTTTTGTTAGCTGAATGTTATGATAGTTTGAGTAAGGAAAAATATTTTATACTACATTATCTTTCATCTGTCTAATTAGTTTTCCGATTCCAAAGATAAGATTTTTCATCACGATCAGTTTTTCGACTTCGATTTCATAGTATTACTCCTACCAGATTCTTTCCATTTATTTATTACATCAAATATTTTACATCACATTTTATTGTTGCAATATCATCAAAAACCAATTGACTTGAATATTCATTTCAATAAACCATTCCTGTCTCTTTTTCTCCTGCTGTGTAAAAACGGGATAGTGGAATAGATCGAATAATTTATCGAGTCGACTACACGACTCATTCGGTTTCGAATAAAGGGCCTGAGACCGGTTTAGTGGGAAGCGAACGTAATCACGTCAGAGTCAAGATTTACTTAATTATTTAGGAAATCGTAAGTATGGTATTATGTTGTAATCTATAATGTCACTACTAATAGGAAGTTGGCCATAAATCAAGTTGGTTCATACATTTTATGAAATAGAAACATCAAAAGAACGTATAGAGAAGTATATTTCACACAACTTGTGATAAAAGTGTATAGATTGATAAGTTTTGTCCCAAAGC
Source organism: Polygonus leo (assembly GCA_018250455.1). Classification (NCBI taxonomy): domain Eukaryota; kingdom Metazoa; phylum Arthropoda; class Insecta; order Lepidoptera; family Hesperiidae; genus Polygonus; species Polygonus leo. Next base: position 15,316 of record DWNR01000997.1, read on the forward strand.
AAACAGTATTAAAGAAGTACTGGAAGTACTACTGATGCATATTATATGCATTTATTCTAAAGCAACCCGGGACAACAATTAGTGACAACATCTCCGTTCAATCTTTCAATATTTGAATATTCTTTTCATTGTCATTCATATCTAATTATTTTCGATCAAAACTTATTTCTTTCATGTCATCTTTATCATGTCTGTTCTTCGTAGGAACTGTGTCAAATTCCATACCAGATTTAATCTCTGAAACCATGTTATTGCTTTCTGATCTAACAAGTATGCAAAACGGCTAAAACATTTAACAACCCGATTACTTATGATCCATAATATTACTACCGCAGAACAATAACGCCTACACAACAGCAGTTCTCAAATGTCTAACAGTCAAACCTAACACCAGTCTATAATGAATGACTAATTGGCGACTTAATAACTCTAGTCAGTCTTACATGACAGGATAAATTGCTGCCGGTTTTAATTTATTGTAGGGGAGTCGACAGACCATGAGCTATGGGTGAAATTGAGAACTCGTGTAGAGATAAAGTAGAACAAAATCGTGGCTAACACTTTATACATGCAGAATACGTAGCAGATATAGTATAATAAGTAGTAGAAACAGCAACGTAGTTCATCCATAATGGTACCACCACCACTCTGATTTCTACCTTGTAATCTTTGTTTATAATGTTTCGATAGGAAAAATATGTTTGCAGTCACATTTGTATAAAAAGTTGCCAGAATAAAATCAGGATTTCAGGAGTAAATTTGTGACCAGCTTCAAGCAGGACTACTAACGCTTTTATACTAGGCAGAAATAATCGTGGCGATGCCAGACTGAGACTGTAGTGTTGTACTTTTATGTTGTAAGGATTTTGGTAAATCAGTAATCATCAACATACAACACAATTCATATTGGAAATACAATTAATTACCTATACAGATTTCGATATATTTTGGTACATTTGGTATATGGTATGGTATGGTATTGCGCATATAAATAGTATTAGGATTTGAGTGGGAGTACAAGTATTTGTTATTTAATATAAAACATAGTTTATTCCCTTAATAAAGAATGACAACTCTATATCATGGCAAACGACATTCGTCATCGATTACAACTCTTTGCACATAGACAAATATAACTCCAAGCTCACGAACTTTCATATATCTTAACACATAGGTATTTTATTTTGCGTAAACAAAGCTGCAATGGAGTAGAGCCAGAAAGTGGCCTTGAAGCATAGCTTGTTCAGCAGTGGGCAAGTCGAACTCCACACTAATTTGCAGTGTGGCCCTTAAACAACTGATAACATTTGTAAAAGCAA
>DWNR01000998.1:0-16629 GCA_018250455.1 Polygonus leo
CAACTTTTTTTCGAATATATTCCATGTACAGACTTTCGACCCTCTTTAGCTTTATTATATGTATAGATAGATAGATATATAGATTACACAGGCAAAAAAGTAAGAGTTTTTGTTTCTTCTCGAACATTTATGAATTAATACTAATAATTATTTTTATAAATTTTAATATTTATTTATAATAGAGGAATGGTAATCAAATACGATTTGTATCAAATCAAAGAGGGACTGAGACGGTGGCAGAATATTATATTATAATAATTAAAAAGATACGTATTTAAATATATTGATACATAATTTAATAATAATTAAATAGATACGTCTTTTACATAAAATAAAATATAAGTAGATGCGAGTAATTAATTTTTAAAATAAAAGAGCCGTAAAGAAAATTAATGTGTGAATTAATTATCTAATCCCCTGAGGTAATTGCCAGAAAAAAATGGAAGTAAAAGAGATAATATTTTAAATAATACTTCAAGTTTATATAATTGCAGACACATCATATCATAGACTCAAAATGTTACATTTGCCAAGCGAATACAAAACACAAATTCTAAATAGTAGGATAGATTTGCATGGAATCAGTTTTAATTATTGATTGTAGAGCTTTCGCATGTATCTAATTTATAATAGGTATGTTATGTATATCAGAAGTCATGTTATTGTGTATTACTATCGTAATTTTGGTACTGCTCAAGTGGTATCATTTATGATTTCCTTGGGTACTTGCAATGCATTGTACGTTACCTAGCTTACCTACTAATGATAAAATTAGCTGTAAAAATCATAGAATAGCGGTAAAATGCACGGACCACGTGCACGACGCATGAGCAGTAAATGTTTTTGAAGATTTTTCAGGGCAACGATTTGCAAGTAGATTTAGCAAAAATAAATATTAATTATCATAAATAAATATCATAAAAAATATTTAAATAAGTATTATATAAAATCTCACAAAATTCGATACCACCATGAAATAAATTAACATTGTGCTCAGTTCTTCACTCAGTTTTTCTCATAGATACCAAATTTTTTAATCCCATAAAAATGTATAATTAACATATTTAAAATAGTTCAGTAAAAAATAGTTACTATAGCGGCCATACTATTACGGATTACGGATAAACAATAAATTTATTATACATACTTACAATACATTACGTATAATTTGTTTATTTATTAGATAATACATATGAAATGAGAATATTTTATTGTTTCACACGTGCGTTAAGTCCGCAAAGTTACTTCAATTTAATGTGTTGTATTCGCAAACTCTTAGGAACGGAATCTAAGTAATTCGTTTTCAGGATGATTCTTAGTTGACTAACGCTTTTGGCTAACATTCTACTCAAGGCGGCAATTCAGAGTTTATTCAGAATTGAAATTAGAGTAGGTACCGTTTAAGCAATATTAAGTCACTGTCGTAGAACTATGATAATATATTACACAATGACTTTTTAAATTGTTGTGTAGAACTTCACAACCCTTATCTTCTATAACACTAGCAGATGCGGACTGGTGAGTCACCACCAACCAGTTCAATTACATGTAATTATTAATAGGTACTTTGTTTAAAACAGTTTTATCTAAGATACAAAATAAAATAATAAAAAATGTTAAGGATTAAAATATACCTGTAGAATCAAGTGTAAAGGTCCGCTCACTCTGCAGGTCGGCGGTGGAGACTCATATCCCCAAAAACAGTTCCAAGGCATTTTTGGTTCATAGCTTCTAATTTTTGGGAGTGTATTTGTACTATTTTAAATAGACTTTACATACGTATGAAAGCAGTATCACATGAACACATTACATTTTAGTACTTATATGAAGGGTTTTGCAATAAAGTGAATTTCAACATTACAGTTCGTGTTTTCAGGTAGGTAAGCGATAAGCGCATGGAAATATAAACATTGGTAAGGTCCGCGAGCGACCCACAGCGCGGGCGCCTTACGACTGAGGTCGAGGTGCACTCACCTTACACTCAGCTGATCCGCTCTCGTCAATGATCATAAGCTCATATCCCTCCATGATGCGCAATTGAACGACCCGAATTGGTATTAAAGTAGGTATCAAGGTACAGCCTTCCATACCACGACCTACCCTATTATGTCTAATACCAAAGTACAATATTTTTCGTAAATTAACAATCTAATAGTGCACCTTGCAGTAACATTTCCATGACAGACTTCATGTAATAAGTACTCATTTCTTTTCAAATTAATAAAATAGATCTACAAGGGCGAAAATGATCACTTGTTTATCATTAAGCAGTAAACATTTGTTACATGAGTACTAAGTTTTTAAGTAATAAAAAAATATTTACGTTTAATATAACATAGACAAAATCTAAATAACAAGTCTTTCGAAAAATTTCGAAAATTATACGTCAACCAAACAAGTGCTTGAGAAATTTATTAACATCAGATTTTACCTAATTTCAATAAACATACCTGTGTAAAAAACTAACTTACTACACTACTATACTATTGATTTTACTAATAAACGTTGCATTTAAATTATTTTAAATAAATATATCGATTTTACGGCTATTATGTAACATTAAAATGCAAGCACCACTCAAAATCCATTAAACACAATCTTTTAAATAGTGTCTCACTAAAAACATTACCTGTTTTACGATTGTTTCATTATAGTGTAGGTTTTATATCCAAGAATAATTTCACATGCTTTTGTTTATCTCATAGGTACCTACTTTAATTTTTTTTCCGGCAATGAATTCATCGGCATCATTAATAGTAATCATAACAGAATTTAATTTACGTAATGTTTATTAAATGTGAAACGAAAACAAACCTGAGTTATAGTTTGAAGCGGAGGACTGTCCGAAGGCGGGCGGTCGCGAGACCACGGGCAGCTCCAGGGCATAGTGATATTGCAATTAACTCTTGTGCACTCCTGACCTCTTCAAGTCTTCATTGATCTCACTTTTAACCGTCACCGTTGCATCCTATCACTAATACCGAATTCTAGTAATGAGTACTTGTTCATATTGCGAGATATTAGGTTATTCGTACGTGTTTTTTTGGGCAAAATGTAATACCAAAAACAACGTTACCGTAGCGAAGGTTACGAGTACGGTGCGTGCGTGCAACAGGATAAGGGGGCGTACGCATGCGTGCGAACTAGCGGGCGCGCGGCTCGGGACTACACCGAGAGCCCGTCCCGGCAGTCCCGCCAGGCTTCAGCTGTAGCTGAGCTGTACTATAGCGTCCCGATTTCTGTCCACATTCGCGCTCCCCCGACACTTTCCCATCTTTTTAAATAATTTACAATTTAATAAATATACAAACTGACACAGCTACTTCTTTGTAAATTAAGCAGTCCTATTTGTTCAGTGTATGTAAAAGTCATTTTATAAATTACCAAAAATATACCTGTTTTACACTTCTGAACATTATTACAACTATCGCAATTCCTCCAACACCAAGTGTTAAGTACAATACCACTATGCGTTAATGGTAAAAATGTAGTGATTATAGTAGCTATCGCATGTATATTGAATAGAGAAAATGATGATAAATAAAAAGGCATGATGAATGATAAGGTTCTTGTCCGTTTTTGAAGGTGACGGTTATTATGATAAAGTAACATGATACCGAAGCCTCCCTTTGTAAGTCATATTTTCCGGTATGTTTTCCAGCTCTATTTTATTGCTATTAGTATGTCAAAATTCCGGTCGCTACTTTACGTCTACAAACAATTTATTGTTTACAGCAATTGTTAATGCATGCAATTGTTAAAAATCAAAATCAAAATCAAAAATCCTTTATTCAAAGTTGGCTCCTTCAGAACTCTTTTTGAACGTCAAGAAAACTACTACCGCTTCGGAAGATTCTCTATGGAGAAGAAGCGGCAAGAAATAGGTGTGCTTATCCATCTTTTTAATAATTGGCATAACAAAGTTTCACTTATACTATAGATAGAATCATTGTGGAGCCAGAGTCAAATCAGACCAAGCATGCTTATCATTTAAATAATCATTAATACTGTAGTAGGCTTTTTTAATGAGATTCAGTTTTATAGTCGATTTAAACTTTTTTTTCGGTAAATCTGTAATGTGCTATAATAACAAACATTATGTTTGTTAATGTAATGTAATTCGTCAAGTCAAGAACTTGTCTGATGAATACCTTATGGTTTGAATCAATAATTAAACGAAGGCCTATTTTGAAACTGAACAAAATGTGAAAGATAAGGTGTGATTGGCCAAATATTTTTGGGGCTAAACTAAAGCCTAAAATCCAGCTTTGTTTTGAAAATGACTGCATCGTATGTTCCTGGGTTAGACTAATTCATTCCCACATACATGAATGTCCTTTTATTCCTGTAGATACGCACATAAATGGTTAATAAGCAATTTAGATCAATTATAGAGAATTTTCGCTCGACCTCGGCAATCAATTAACGTTACCAACAATGCTAAATTTTGTAATTAGATTCAATTCACATTTTACCTGGCGTCAGATACGGCTTGCCTACATGTGTGGTACGTATCTGTAATTTCAACTAAATACTGATTTAACTAAGTTTCGACGTCATTAAAGCTATAATTATTCTTCAGTCTTCTCGCTTTCCTATAATTCGCTATTTAATATTGTTAGTAGTTGTAGCAAACGAGCATGCAGTCCACCTGATGGTAAGTTGTCACTGTCGCCCATGAACAATTATCCCCAAGTACAATTAAACCGTACCTAAGTTTGATCACAGGTGCTTTGTTACCCCTGAGGATTAAGATATCGCCTCGTGTATAAGTGTAGCCGGCAACCACGCCTCTCTAAACCAAAACACAATTGCTTCACAAAGATTGTGAGCGTAGCAGTGGTACCTTCCTTGTCGAACTAAACGAGTTCTACCACCTGGTAAAATTATATTCTGGTAAAATTATTATTACATTTTTACCAAAACCAATGTTAAAAATTAAAATATACATATAATAATAAAAATATATCTCTATCATACGAAACTGGTCTTTTAAAAGTTTATAATTTTAGCATTGTCTTGCTATTCTGAAAGTATGTATTTTTTAAGTCTAATTATTAGTTTATTACATTAGCTTATTTAGTATAATATGAAAAAGAAACCACGGGGAGCAGAGTTCATGTAAATCATACATTTTAGGGTATTGCTACTTCTACTCAGTATGAAAGAGTAAATAGGCAGTAGGAATAATTTACTGATACCTAGTACATAAAATCTTTACAATCCGTCCATTGGAACAATTTTCAAAAGTTGGTTGATACTCGTATCTAACGTTAACAAAGAATATTATAGTGAAGTATTATAAATATATTAGGTTTCTTTAAAACTACTTACCAGTATAGATATGTCATTAAACTTCTTCAAATTCCACCATGGCAATTTTTTTACAATGAAATCTAGCATATTTTTTACACTGAATCCCCATACTGCACCAATAATTATGATTGCAATCACCAGACACCAGGCGCTCTCTACTAATAACATAGCGCTACTGCTACTTTTCGAGTTCGTTGCGTATTTCCACTAATTAACCGATTGGGCGGATTGGTGCTTAGATATACACGCTCTTATTGTTGCGGTAAAAATGCTTACTAATATATATAAAGAAAAACAAATGTTGGAGAAGTTTACCGTAGCCTATAAAGATAAACCAACATTGATTTTAATCTTATCTGTAAAAAATCTCGAGTTATCCTACATTTTAAAAAATATGATGCGCAAAAATTGTAATTTAAAGTGTTTAGTAACTTTCTAAAATTGCCCTGTTCTTTCATAGTGTTTGGCATTTTGGAGGTGATGTATATAAACAAGCGATATAAAGAATAATATCTTTGGTTGTGGGTCACGTCTGAATTCGGATTCAGATTCAGAACAGATTATGAAAGTATTTTTTGTTTGAGAATGATATGAATTAGCCTGAAATGTCTCACGTCTCACGCGCCGCTACGTTGTTCGCTGCGAACGAAAGAGTATGTTTGTTGCAGTGCATCTCTTTATACTATAACTAGCTGGCCCAGCAGACGTTGGTCTGCATTAAAAAATAGAGGTTGGTGATAGAAGGGTGAAAATTTAGAGTTGTATGTATTTTTAATGCCACATTATAAAAAAATGACCCACGCAACTTCGTTTGCGTCACATAAGAGAGTGTGGGTCAATTTTTCCCGTGTTTGCAACATTTTTCATTGATACTCCGCTTCTTTCGTCGTAAGGGGCAGACCGCGCGAGTGAGATGCGCGGCGGGGCAGAGGCAGGCGGTGGTGGGAGCGCGAACTGTAGCTAGTTGCTGAATTAACAAAGATAGAAAAAGTAAAAAATGTTGCTTAATTACATGGTTAATGTAATGTAACGCGTGGTTTTGATAATTAATACACTCATGATTAAATAATGATTATTACTCTGGTACGAATAATGTGGCCTAGTTTGTTGTCGGCGGGACTTTACTATTGCACATTTTTAGGTGAAAAAGTAGTTATTGTGGCATAACTGTAATAGTTAGACATATGGTATTGCGGACATTTTTATAGATATTGATGTCCTCTATAAAACTGTAGTACATCACTTTGCCCTATTCTCAATAATTTCCACAGCGTACGCGATATAAGGATTTTTTTGGTACTTTTTCACACGTTGTAACCCAATGTAACCCACATTGTTGAATTGTTCACGCGGATCCCTATTTTTTTCTCGTATTATATATAGCCTATGTTCATCAGGGATATTGTAGGATTTTAATGGTAAAGGATTTTTTTAATCGGTCCAGTAGTTTCGGAGCCTATTCAATTCAAACAAACCATCAAATCTTTCCTCCTTATAATATTGTATAGATTAATCGTTATTTCGTAGTACTCCATTTTTGCTGTCATCAAAAAAGGTGGCTCTAGACATGCCTAAGTTTTCGTTGTTAAAAGTAAGTTATTACGAATGGAAGTAGCGCCTATTCAGTCATCATACTTGGTTATCACTACATAAAGAGGTCAACTTGCCTGCTTGATATGCAGTTGAAAATTAGTTTACCTATATTAGTTGCACTTCAAGTGTTTTTAAAACTATTTATTTAAACCCCTCTCAACCCCATACAAAAGTATTATCCAATTTCGGACTGTAAGAGAATCCTTAAAAGTCTGGGAACATAATATGTGCTTACCAACCTACAACTGTATATCTAAGAATAATAAGAACGACAAACGTATTAAAAAACTGTGAGTGTACTTATTTGTACGAGTATACCCATTGTTTTCCATTTACATAGACATAGGTATTCCGCGAACCTCCCTCAGTTCCATGGCATCCAGGATACTAACTACTATGAGTTCGATGGCATTCACTGTTTACTTATTCACGCGATCCCGCAGGCCGTTTCAATTCCGTAACCACCAAATGCCACAAAATTTTCCGCCATAGCTAGTATTACGTTCTGGTTTTAAGGGTGAAATGAGGGAGATTGAATTGCAATAGGTCACGTAAGATTTTAAACCAATTTGAGGTTAACAGAGGTATATGAGTGGTAAATGTGGTAATGGCCACTTACTCTCAGGCGAACTGTATCCAATGCCAAGTACTCTTTAGGAGTAGCATAGAAGATAAAATTCAGACTGCGAAGACCCGTTTGCACTACCGCAGGGCTGCAATTACACGTGGCCACTGATGTGTTTTATTATCCGCAGGAAGAACCACACCATGCGGCACGTCTCTATAAATTAGCCCTAACAATTCTAATGTTTCAAATTAAGATGCTTTGAAAACTTGCGCATTAGTCACTGGAAAACATCTTCACAACGGCGTTCACTCGTTCGTTGAACGTTGGTAGCTCACATCACGCGTATGCAAGGCATCCGGCTTTTAACGAGAGTTGTGTCTTTGTTCAGAGGCAGTCTAGAGGTCTTGCGGGTTTATGTTAAAAAAAAAAGTTGTCAGGTAGAAGTCGGTAGTTGAACCGGTGCGATACCTACCACCGCTGTCATAACACCACCATAATATATAATTCATAATTCTCCGTGAAGCAAATTTGGTGTTTTATTTCTGGGAAGGCGTCATTCGTCAGCGACGAATCAGAAATAACAAAGCGTCAATGGTCAACCTCAGGCACGATTCGATCATACTTGGGGTTGATTTCAAATGTCTTGGACGCCAGTGACCACTTGCCAACAAATATAACAGATAGGTATGTACCGAAAATAATGGAAATAATCATACATATAGAGGAGGTATATTCTACCTACGTCAGACTCTGATTGGCATCTCGAAATTCATACATAGGTTTGAATTTGAAAGATGAGATATATTATTACTGTTTATTTATTTGTGGTTAAGTATTCACAACTCATTTAACAAGCACAGTGAATAAAGAGCTGAACGATAGCGCAACAATCCACATTTCGATAAAATTTTCTAGCAAAAGGGTCCAGGCATTTAAATGTCGAATTTAGCTTTAGTCTCAATCTGTATTTTTCTGTACCTATTGTTTATTATTGTTATTAGTGTCCCAAAATATGTCAAAGGGACCATATCATATCGGGCTTATCCGTCCAGCTATATCTCTTAAACCATAATCAGACATTTAAAAAGTCCAATACAAGGAACCGGTTGTTTCGTTGTTAGGGTTCCGTACCCAATGGATAACTAAGACTTCGTCAATCACATAGCTGTATGTCTTGAACCGTAATAGGTAGACTTCGGGATTTTTAAAGAACAGAAAAGGAAGGATGGCGAGATCTGATTGCCTCGGATGAATGGAGCCCATTAGAAATGGCCTGTGGGCCCAGGGTTTTGTGCCCAGGGTTTTGTGCCCAGCTTAAAACCGTAACAATTGCAGGTTCGCCTAATTATAATTCAGAGCTAACTTTAACTGTAAATCGCTATAATATATATAACTGTTAGTTTTTCTGATAACAAACACTAAACGTAAATGATGATGTTACTTATAAAAATAAACTATCAAGCAACGCCATCTTCTTATTGACCAAGAATTATGTATAACAGTAGGTACATTCCAATTGGTCAAAACTCGCCATCTGTACTGAATACTGGTACGGCGCCATTGGTACGAAACACTCCGTGAGTCATTGTTTATAGCATCTAGAAAAGGGCAAAGAGCGTTAAACATCACTTATTTATTTAATGATAAAAAATTAACGGTGTAATGGTCAGTGGCGGATTTACCAGTAGGCTGAGTAGGCTGGAGCCTAGGGCGGCAAATTTGCCGAGGGCGGCATTTTTTTGTCATGCATGGTAAAGGTCCACTTTGCTATCTGCAAAACTGCATGATATTTCTATCAGGTTAAAAATATTAGCCATAATCAAGATAATCTTAAAAATACTACTTTGTTTTAATTGAGTTTCGGTTTCGGCAGAAACTGCAATGGAAATCGAATATAGCCTACTGGCGGCAAATGTGCAAATCCTCCACTGGTAATGGTGCACCGCAAATGCAACAAATTATTTTTAGTGAATATGGAGCTATTATTGGAACTATGTTTACTAATTATACCACACGACTATTTTTTGTTTCATAAACCAATTTTTTGTCGATTGCTGGGCCTCAGATGATTACTACTTTTCGGTTCGTATTTTGGCAGCTATACTGATTTTTATTTACAAAAAAAAATTGAAAATCGAAAATTTTAAATCTTCAGGTCAAATTAGTAGTTTTTTAGTTCGTTTTTTTAGTATCGACTAAAATGAGAAATTTGCCTTTACGAATATAAGATAGCTATTCAGCGAATACGAATATTCGCATTCTATGCTTCACTAGTGTAAATTCTCTAAGCCCTTGGAAGTGTCCATTCCACAGAGATTTGTGTTAATGGATCTAATTTAATTATTCAGTCCAATCAAATTTTGTTTCAAGTTCAAATACATTATCAAAGTAATTTTAAAAGTTGAAATTCCATTAATATTAAACTCGAATAATTCAACAGAATTACTAACTTATATTCAGAGGAACTGTGCCTAGGAAATACTAGAATAATTAAAAATAAAACGACTTATGATTTAGATATTATTATATTTTCGAATCTAAAATGTACAAAAAATACAACTTAAAGTAATGTACTCAACGCCTGTTTGTATCGGTGAATAAAATATTACAATTCAGAACACCTTGTATATTATAATAGTGCCGGCTTCGTTTAATTGACAATTGTGTGAAAAGTAATCCAAACTATTAGGAACAAAAATAGAGCAAGCCACACTTCATCTATTAATAATTATTTCTTTGTAATAACTCAACCTTGTTATGGGTTAATTTTGTTGATTTATATATTCCAATTTCTAATCAAAAATAATAAATTCGTTTTTACTAATATCAGGGCGGTTGTGTAAAAGGCTTCGACAAGACTTGGTTGTAATCATACAGCAGAGTTCATGGCTGTATGTTTACAAAAAAATATAAACATAACGACCTATATCAAATTTATTATTTAATCAACCATCACTTTATAACAACTTTGGTTGTGTACTCTAGTCGTAAAAATATATGTATTTTAGCTATTTACAATATATAAACATACATACATACAATGCGAAGAAATGCACAGCAAAACAAAAGAGGCCTTATCTAACACTTGAAGAACTAAATAACACAGACTTAACGACCATCCCCAAAAAGGATTATGACACAAGCTGAGACTAGTTTTATACATATATGCAACATTAATCAATCAAGTTTTAGTCTGCTCAAGACTTGGACATACTTAATTAGTCGTTAAAGCTGACGAAGATAACCCACCCGTAATGTTGTGTTTGACACAACAAATCATCTTGCACTTCTTAAGATATTAGATTAATAAAGCATGTACGAGCCATAATCCTTTTTGTAATTGGCCAGTAACTAAAATCACTTCGCAGTGTCCTAGAAAAACATAATTAGCTTTAATACGACTTTATCAGTAACAGAATATTACACCTAAATAAATATACACGATACAAAATATACCCCTGTTTACAGACGACAGGCCAAGACAAGAGGTACGATTTTATACAAAAAATAAAATCAATAACGTACGGGACTATGCTTACCTCCTTGTGTTAGCGACTGTCATCTAATTATAAATACATATATCACACTTAATCTTGTACAGAGGAATTATTACAGAGTAAAAAATAAAATGTCGCAAAAAATATGCCTAACTGAAAATTATTGAGAAAATTAGATCAAGTGTACTAATTATGTTTTCCCCGCGAAACAAAGATTCCCGTACCCATCAATGTTTCCGTTGTAGATTGACGCCAAGTGATTGCTTATAACGAATCCCTCATCACAGAGTAGTTAGGTCACATAAAAATAATGAATTATCACATTTGTTTAAAACAGTCCAATTATAAATTCTTACAGCCCGATTTATTTTTAACACTGGATGGAAAATTTGGACCCTATTAATATATATTTTCCTAGGTTAATGTACTCTGTGTTAAGGGATTAACATAACCTTAACTTAAAAAAAATGTATATTCCAATTGTCTTACATAAAATTCCCGATTACATATATAGTAGTAATAATATAAAACATTTCTATATACGTAGACCAATTTTTCTTTTCAAGATTAATATAATATTGTAAAATCTATCATGCTCTTATCAATATTCCACTTGACATAACGTCTTATAGTATTTAATAACTATTAACTTTGTAACAGTATATAAATAATATACCGAAATAGCGGCCGAAATTTTATCAACGATGACAAATTAAACAAATCTGTTCGACAGAATTGCGATTCTGGAACCCTTAGCGCGACATGATTTGTATTACATTTTAAACAAATTATAATTATGTATGCACGTCATGTTTACTCTATTAGGTCCTGAAATTATACAAAAATTGACAATATTAGCACGCGTGAAGCGTTCCCTTTACAAGAAGTAACATACCTATGATGGGCCAATTTTAAGAATAGTTATACACTACATTGATTTTTACAATGGAGCATCCCATTACATCAAGATGAATACTTAAATAGGACCATACATAATTATCATTTTAATAGACGACTTGCGTAAAGTATTTTCATAAGCCCATTAAACATTCTAATGATTATTTACCAAAATATTATTCTGCCTTATAGGAATATCTCTTCGTTGACGACATTAATAATCCAATATATCTCCGTAACAGTACTTGTAGCCAGTATGTAAATGTATTTGTTTTACACTTAACAATAACAATCTTCACAATATATCTTTGATGCGCACAGATATCCAGATTATTGTTTTAATACAACTTTATGGAAGACGAATATTCGAAACCAGATCGTTGGACATCTATGGCGCCAGATATCAATGATATCCTAAGTATGAAATTAGTTGTACAAAATTTTACTCTTTATACAAATGCATGTATACTTGTCTTAAAAATATTTTTTTGCGTCAATATATGTGTAAATATATGTACTTAGCTACACCTCAATTGATTTCGATGTAATCTCTTTACAATACTATTTATCATGAGCTTGGAGCATGAGTTTACTTTCGCATTGTCTTTAACGGAAGTTACGGATTAAAAATATTTAATAACTATTTTATTAATGTTACACTAATGCTTATTTTAATATCGTATAATATTAACGATTCTTCTTATGGTGGAATTTAAAAATATCTTTTACTTTATAATTTCAGGCACCCATGCATCGATGATGCTATTGTTTTATATACAATTTACGGAAAACCATATTAAACCCATACAGTGGACGTGTTCTCAATACGAATCTTTGTTACATAACTATGTTACCGTAAACCTGTAAAAAATATAGCATTCTTTGGGTACATTAAATTCTCACTGAGACTTCAAAAACTAAGTGACGGCATTTAATGCAGTTTCAACTAGCGATCCGTAAATAAGCTTTGCATTTCGATATTAATAAGTTATGTAGTTATGTTATACTTGACTAATCTTCAACTATGAGCTTTTACGGCGTCACGTACCTAACAAGGCCATCACTTGTACTTATAGATTTGGTATATCTTATCGGACACACACCGTGGATGTGTTCTCATAACGAGCTAAGTGGAATGAAGTATAATATTGCTGTTTCTCGGATACTGTAAAGCTTTATCTCACTATTATTAACGCTAATGGAGTAGTAAATCTTTCGTTCTCCCGATTCGTATTTCCAATGAAAATGTTTAGTAGTCGAAATTTGTATTTAAATCGTTAGGGTATAAAAATATTTATATATATTTCCTTAGTCAATTTACTTTTTAATTTGGTTTTATGGATATTTCCTACATATTATTTGTACGTTTATCGTTAGGTAGGTAATTATTACATACATCACAATTTTATTTAGCCCATATTTACTTGCTAAATATATTACTATGGTTGGTATTCGTGAGAAGTTATTTAAGCCACTACAAAGAGTATCTGTCAGCATCCTGAAATGTCGTAATAAAACGAACCCCCCATAATTTGTTAAGTACTTTATAACCACTTAAGTAATTGCCATTTATTAATATTTTAAAATGAATAATCTGACAAACTCAAACCAGATAGAGGTAGGTACCATCTATATAAGAAATAAATAAATAACAAAAAATATATTGATGATTGTAAGGATACCAAAATGAAAATTGTAAAAAGTTTCAAATACAATGTTGATTTTCCTTTTTTGGAGAACAATTTTATAAATAGCGCCTGCTAGCTGACCAAAAATAACTTAGAAAATGGTGAATGGGAATAATTTGTAGTATTATTTTTCTGGAGTATGAACTAATATATTCATAATTCAAGTCTCAGTTGTGGTCCCGAACGCAACAGGATATTAACGTGTATTTCAATTGAAGTGGGAGACAGACATTCTCTCAAATATTAGTCAACTAGAGTAAGACCACAGAGCTGGCAGAACATTACCTCAACTTTAGAATTTTAAAACATGGTAAACTGTCATTGTCTGTGCCTTTCTGTCAGGCACATTTTTTAAATGTGAAGAGCATTTAGGGGGAATCTGGGTGTATTGAAAATGTTTTTAATAATTATCGGAATATATTAAAAATACAACTTTAACAAAAGAAAAAAGCAAAATTTAGCGAATCAAAGTTAGTTGTTCGATCGTTCTTTATTCCCTAAAGTAAGTAATGTCTGGCAGCTCGAGGATCTTAGGACTAAGCCACACGTTCCGCGCAAAGGTCTAAAATACGTTACGTTAAAAATATGCATACTTATGAGTAATATTGTGCGATTCTAAAAGTCTTAACTTTTAAATTTCAAAATAAAACGACATTTCGGACAATGATAGATATTTTGTCTTTGATATCAAGTTTCGCTTAGTATAGCATTAACGGAGCGAATATTTATCACCGTCGGAAATGAGTAATATTAATAAAAAATGGTGCTAAATTTTAAAAGTGATGATTACGATAGAATTATACATATTATTTTGCAAGTTTTAATGCACTGCCGTCGAGACCACCTAAAGTACCGCACGTTCAACACTGTTCTTTACGTCATCAATTCAGCACTGTCGAAATAAACTATACATTTAGAGAATATTGGAATTACTTGATAAGAAAGTTACGCTGTGTACGATTGTCTAAATAAATTGCCAATATGCAATTAAGCCTACAATGATAAGGTTCCAAAAATGTTATTAAAGTATAAATTTTATACGAATTAATGATACCTACGATACTTTTAATTTTAGTTGCATTTTTATACGCAATAGTTTTTTTACAAACTCCTTATGAGGCCAAAGGTCTGCATTCGATACAGCGACAATCGTACGAAGCCCTCTTATTTGTCTCTTATCCAATATACCTAAATTCTCAGCTTAGAACACTGAGCCATTTTAATTTTATCCCTACGTCTATGATTACGTTTCTTAAGGTAACAGCTAATTTCTCTATTTCTTATAAAAAATAGCAATCCTGTCTCGATTATCTTTCTCATATTTGAGATAAGAAACATCCGAATACCGATAATGTTCAAATATTATCCCATTCACTCATGAAAAGTATTTAAATATCGATTACTTTACTCGAATACAATTCTAGAAAATAGCATCGAGAGCTAGTAGACTCCATCGATATTTTTACATTATATATAAGAGTCTGGTTTTATATTGAGCATTCATATATCATCTCGAATTACTCAAGATTCTTATAATATCAACAAACATTACGACCTCTTACACGCACTTCTACCGAGCCAACTCAATACCAACAAATGCCCACGTCAACGATTTAATCATAGGGGGTTACAGTGCTAACAGAGACACTATAATTAACGTAACGAATATTTAAAAAAGAAAAAATAAATGATGCGCTATAAACTAATTAAACGTATACTTAGTGAATGTGGCCAAACTTTTCAAATATAAATTGAAAATATCGAGCTTTAACAAACAATAATAATTATTCGTGTCGTTCTCACAGGTATTTATTTACATGCCCAGATAACGTCGAGACATGTCGCCGAGCTGTCGTCGCGGAAGCACTCGCAAACACTGGGGAGCCCCGCACAAACTGTGCAGATGGTATTTGTATCACATGCGCCGATGACAGCCAATTTGGGTAGAACAAAGTGTTTCTAGCCTGATCTTTAATTTCCGAAGCAATCTTGCATTCATCTTGCATTACATCTCCCATCACTAGTGCTCGCGACGCAATTTTATTAAAACCAAAGCTTATTAAACAGATAATTATATCGATTCATCTAATCATTTTTGGATTGAAATCAACATAAGACACTCGTTTTTAAAGAAAACTGAATAAAACATGAATGTAATTTAAAGTCATTGTTCCATTTCCATGCCTCTTCTGTTATCTAAACATGCATTATTTAATTATGAACCAAAATAAAAACTTCATCAGCAACTCGTAAAAAAACAATAACATATATTTAAGATAAAATTATCAGAAAAGTTTGATTAAATCAATGTATGTTTTTAAAATATAAAAAGTTATACCACATGAAGAAACACATTGAATTTTAACAAAATATTTACACTAAAGCAAGAGCTATAATTTAACAAAACATTATTTACATGTTTTCTGAATTCTATACTCCGAGAGTAAAATACTTAACATAAAAATAATAATTTTAAGAATATTTTATGTAAGCTATCACAAAGTGTACATTTTTCTTATCAATTTCCAATCGTAAACAATTTTATTCATAATAATCGGTTAACGTAATCCGTAACCGGACTATCCATAATAAATCACGTTTTCACTCTCGGAGCGAGAACTACCATCTCATTCCTCCAAATACTACAATACAACTTACTTTGTCATAACAGGTAACATCTGACTTTCATAATATAATACATAACGTTCACAACGCCAAAATATGTGTTAATTATTTCTATACAATATTGCACGCGGTATGTTTCTATTGTACATCGTGAATGTAAACGCGTACGAATCGATCGCGTTGCTGATTCTCGTTCCTCAAAGGAAGCCACCGACACACTCCTCGGCGAGCACACCTCATCGTAGAAAAACTATATATAGATAGACGCTTATATCTAAAGGAGTCGAGCGCGGCCCCCGGACGTCTCGGCACCGAGACGCGCGGTCGATCGACGGCTCGCCTCGAAAACATCCCTAGCACTACTAGCCTACACCTATTCACACGGAGCCCGCGCCGACGATAAATGCAAGCGAGAGGGGCGAGTCACTGCGACAGCAGCTTCTGC
>DWNR01000999.1:0-16629 GCA_018250455.1 Polygonus leo
GAGTAGTTTGGTATACTTAACTCATTTTCGATCATATTGTGGGTTGAATCCTTTTTGATAAACTACGTCCAATTTAAGGTAAGTAAATAAATATTGGTGTGATGAAAATAATTTATAATTGTTTTTCAACATGTTTTTGATTACTAATAGTCTTGAACATTTTTAGAATATCTGATAAAACAGTAAATTGAAATAAGAGATTACAATCTAACCAAATACCTAATAACTAACCAAAACAATCTATCTTCTGGAAGTAAATACTGCGAGAAATTTTGAAAAAAAAAGATGGCATTATTTGAGCCTGTATCAGTGGAGGCCTCTCTGAAACTCGCTTATGAATATATCCTGACCACTCAGCCTACTACCACAGAATCCGAGATAACTTTTTCGGCATCAGGATATATTTGCAGTTTACTCAGAAGCAGGGTCGGAGATGAGATTATAAATGTCATTTGTTTCTTTAGAGCGTACTTTCAAAAGTTGGTCAAAGCAATAGAATAACACTCAAATCACAACCTAGTTGGGTTGTGTTTTGATTGTTACGTGAATAAGACTGAATTAAAAATATCGTAAAACTGTTGTTAGAAATAAGGGTAAATTAAAAATTTTAATGGCAAATTTTAATGAAAAATGATTACAGTATTCTTGAACTTAGCTGTTTTCAACAAATAGTTAACAAATAATTTATGTTGAATAATGCAAGATATATGAATTAAAAGTGGTTTTTAAAGAAAACCTATAGTTTCAATTCAATTTTAAACATAATTTCAAAAATTCGGGATCACGCGGGATTAAATGAATGAGTTGCGTGATTGCAATCCCTAAATTAAATATAATAGCAACGTAAATATCAGCGTTATTTTTCATAATATTTTTCATAATAACTACTACTTCACTTTCATGAAATTTGTCTAACTAACGGTAATACTAACAATATACAACGCAATATTCAAGATATATCCTTCCAGATAAAACTATTATTAATGCTCAATAAAGCCGTTCCGATTTCTGAGTACAGATTAAAAACTAACCGCAAACAATGCCTTCTCAGAAAACAGCCTATTCTAACCAAAAGGTAAGCAGGAAAAATGATCCTTTGTGAACTACAAAGAAGTTATTCGTCACCTCAATTAAATACTGTAAGTATAATTCATTACGAAATAAATGGAGAAACAGAAAAACACGCACTTTGGTAGGGAAATTAAAGGGATTTTGGTAGGGAAAACCAATTTTCATAAGTTAGATCTTTTTTATACAGTTCATTATGGACTAAATTAAGTAAAATCTGCAAGCAAATCTTAAATTTGAACCATTACTCTTGTTCCTTATGCATTCTTAATTCCTACCTAAAATCGTTCATAACATAAAATGAAAATAGTGAGATCGAAACGTAAACGTATAAACGTATATTTCAATATATTATCCAGGTCTTTTTCTATGAAGTATCAGTTAGGAATTAGCCAAGTCCAATCAGATCAAGAACCAGAGAATATTACTAGATATTGTTGACAAAATATAAAAATTATACTTTTAAATATAACATTTTTTATGTTATAAAGATAACAAACGAGCATGCAGTCAACCTTATGGTAAGTGGTCTTTGTCGCCTATGGACATCAGTTATCATCTCCAAGCATAACTAAATCATACCTAACTTTGATCACAGATGCGTTGCTACCCTGAGGACTAAGATTTATGCGTCGTGTATAGCCGGCAACCAAGCCTCTCCAAACGGAAACACAAGAATTGCTTCACGGAGAATTATGAGGGTAGTGGTGGTAACTCCCCGGTCGAACTACATGAGTTCTACTACCTGGCATTAAAGAAGTAAAGAAAAAAAGGAAGCAGAATTTAACAAACCATTGAAGATAATTTCCAGGAAAATGTCCGAAGGATAGCAGGAATATCGATCCTCCATGATTTTACGGAGAAATGATTGGTCACCATAATTATGTTGAGAATAGCTCCGATAAAACTTTAGATTGAAATGGTTCTTAGAAGGGTGTTTACAAAGAAAAAGTATTATTATGGGTTACGCGAAGTACAAATAACTTTTATTTTGAAGAAATTCGACATTCTGATTAGGAAAATATATTAAAGTTAATTGGACATTTTATATTAGGTGTGTGTTTGTCATATATTTTTTACCTCATGGTAAGTGGTAACTGCCGCCCATGTACTTTAGTAGGTACCAATTCATCTCCGAGTACGGGTGAATCGTACTTGAGGTTGCCCAGCAACGTATCAATGTTAACCTTGAGGACTAAGAAAGGTAAAGTCGCCACCACGCCTCTCCAAACAGAAACACAATAAATTGCTTCACGGAGGATTATGGAGGTAGAGATAGTACCTCCCCGATCGAATTACATGAGTTCTACTACCTGGCATTAAATGTAATTTAAATGATTTCCGTTATGAAAATCCACTGTTATTTTTTTCGATTAACATATCAAATCAAAAGCTGGAAGTAAAAATCTAATAAGACAACATAAACCCGAAATTCATAAAATTATACTTCCATTCTTGATAAAACATTTAAGTGACCCAAAATAAGATAAAACAAAATAATATAATCCGACTCATCTGAAACAAAACCTTAAGTCGTAATACGAATTTATTGCCAGAAACTGGTTTTTGATTGCCCTCAAAATCTTAATCTTTGAAAACCTCGTTTTTCAACCACGCTTACAATATACCTACCATATACTAACAGAATATAAACCTTAAAGTTTAGTTTTATTTTGGAAGTACTTGAATATAAAAAGCAATTTTATTCAGAAGAATTTACGTGACTTTATATCACCCAACAATGATCTCAGTAATAAGTAAAATTTGAGTTAAAGTTTTGATTGAAACTCTTATGCACAAAATTAAAAAGTCAAATACGACAGTATCCGTTCTAATCTGTTTTAACGATGATTAACTATTTATTATAAGACTATCAATCGCTTTACTTTTAAAAGGAACGCCATGAAAAGTTTTGTTAAGACGGATTAGTAGGATACCAAAAAGTCGACTGCATTATTTACTTTTAAATTACAATTTGTAGTCTTTATTAAGTTAATCAACTGCATCGTTATTTTAATACCTCGTCAGTGTCACGATTCTTCATATTATCTTGAAGATGGGCTTTTACTAGAATACTTTCGTAACATTAACAGCGTTGTTTAGATTTTTATTTGTGTTGGGGATCCGTAGATTTAGAACTTGCACTCTTTACTTTTTGAGACGATGAAAGCAGAAAACGATAATGCAGTCTAGCTGATTTTATATGGGCTTTGCAATGACAAAATTTTTACATAATATCATTTGCGTATAACCGTACTAGAACTCATGAATTATCATTTTTACTTTTAGTATGACAAAACGATATACTCGTAAAGTGCTCGTCAAATTTAAACAAATATACACAGCGATGACAAGAAGTTCAAAAGATAGAAATACATCCAAGTCCATCGGTGGGCCAATTATGAGTTAACTAAATTGTTGATCCATCAGTAATTGTCTACTATTCATAAGAAATGTTGCCTAATAAACATTAGTGATGTAAGTGGAATTACTATAAAGAAACATTATATACGGAACAATGTTCACACGACTATGCAGTCCAGTTTTGTTAATGCCAGAGTTAAAATTGTTAATAATGCCTCCAACTTAGAAGCAAGTTACGAGAAATTTTAATGTTATGTCTTACTTAATCGCCGATAAAACAAAAGGCAAAGCATAATGGAGTAATTTTGAAGTCTAATAAAGTGTGTCATTATTTTTCCTGAGTACTGATGCATGTACGTTCCCACGTCCGAACGCAATTATGTAATAGGTACATACATTGTTATTAATAATGTATTGAGAACTATTGTAATTGAGTTTAATATTACTTTTAATATTATAAGCTTTGAAATATATATGTCTAATCATAGACATATCATCGAATAGATATATCAATTTTGAGCTAGTGTTATTTAGACATTAAGTTTAGTTTATCTTGTCGAATAAATCAAAGTTAGATATGAACCAAGAACAACAAAGAGAAGTAAAACAACAGAATACAATGATTGTAAGACAATTAATATCATTTAATGGTTACAGATCAAAACATACAGAGAATTAAAGAATTGGGAGAGAATGCTATGAAGCATGATACAGTAATAAATAAACAAATAAATGACAAGAAAAATAAAAATAGTAATGAACGAAAACAAATACGCTTTATTTTGCACCACACGGCTTAGGACAATGGCCGAGCCTTTGTCTCATAATAATTGGTGACACGTGGACAGAAACATCTGGTGTAGAATTACAACAATTATAATTATAAACACAATTGCTGGTTATGACCATAGATTTGATATCAAATAGAAGTGTGATATGTAGGTTAGATTAATTAAGGCTGGTTAAAGTTATCTTTTCAGTATGATTGCTAATACTTATGTTTGCTATGATATTATGATTGTAACATAATTTTACTATACAACATTAAAAGAAGTTAATAAGGCAAATGAGAACAATGCCAAGGACACGACCAAAACTGAATACAAGAATACGAAATAAATTTAATTTATTAATAGTTTGTCGCAAATTGTATTATGATTTTAGTATTACAATCAAAATTTACCTTTATTTTTCACTTTATTTCGTATATCACTCTACCGGACATGTACCAGAGAAGCTAAAGCAAAAAACAATCAATTCGAATATCTTAATCCTCAAGGGTAGCAACGCATCTGTGGTCAATCTCAAGTACGATTTAATCTTACTCGGAAATTATCACTAATGTCCATGGGTAGCAGTGCTCACTTACCATCAGATGGGCTGCATGCTCGTTTGCTACCTTAAGACAATTAAAATTTAATTCATTTCTACATATTCATTTGTTGTTAACCTTATCAACAGCTGAGAGGATAATGACGAATATAGACTTGTGTAATGTTTAATATTACTTGATCTGATTTACAATTATTACAATGAATTACTTCAATGAGATTTTATCTAGTTTTGAACGATCTGTTAGTTGTGTTAAAGTTAAGTGTGAGATAGATCTTAATTCTAATAGGACAACCTCTTGCTCTTTGTAGTATTTGTCTTGATATTAAGATTTTTGAATTAGATTAGAATTATAGTATTACTATATTATATCATAGACATTGTAATATTTTAATATAGATTAATCTCTGTATGAATTGGCTTGTGAGATTGTGATATTTGTCCTGCTGGAATTTAATGTGAGTTAATCAAAAAAAATCTTCACAAGTTATAACAATAGCGACGTATCTACATTTGACTTGAGGTAGTACTCTATTATTATATAAGTTTTAACAAATTGACTACATAATTCATTCTTTTATTTAACCTAAACTGAAAATTTAATAATAACCTTAAGATTAGTTTACAGATATCATTAAAATAATTCGTCGGCTTTTAACTAAAATTGGGAAAAAAGCCTGGAAAAAACTATAAAACGACTGCATTCACGTTACAAACATTTACCATCATTTGATGGACTGCAAAACTTCTATAATTGAAATGCAGCCAAGTTATAGTATATAATAAATTGAGATTTAAATGTAAACCCTTGGCAGACATATTGACATACTGACATACTCGCACCGTAATTGGAAAGCCCTAAAGCGATATTAATCCTTGACATTTTAATATACTCTAGTATACTTTGTGAGGCTATTAAGGCTCCTATTCTAAGAACTGAAGGATTAGAATAATATGTTCTAGTGTTTCAATCTTCCAGAACAAAGATGCGTTTTATTGTATGAGTAATCATTTCTGATGTTTCAACAATGCGATAAGAGATGGCGTTACTTGCATGTTTGGATGAACTAACATTTAATGTATGAAACTTTTTGGTTTGGTAAAAAAATGTTATTACGGGGTAGGTGATTCTATATTTATACTAAGAAATTAGTTTGGAAAATTTTAAAACATGTAATATCATAGAAAATCAATAGTAACAAACAAAACTTTTATTAAAATAATTTAGCCATTATGGTTAAAGTGCTTACAATACTAACGTACATAACTGAAGTAGTGGAAGGTACAAAAATAAATCTGATGCTTAAAACACAAAGACATGAAGTTAATTATGAAATCTTTCATATTCCAACTGGAACGCTATATTGACCTATTAAAAAATAGGATTTTCTGGTTGAAAACGCAACAAGTTTCAAGTATAAAATCATCTTGACATACTAACACGAGTAATTGGAGAAGCTCTGGTGCCCGAAGCTCCTTGACATTTAGTACTTCATCCTTTATGTACGATCATTAGCTGAACGTAGAGTTGGAATGTGAATAGAGTCCCTATCATAATGTTTGTTACTACTTTGTCGTATGCATTATAACTTAATACTTACGTTAATAACTTGATAACTAGAAGTAATGGAAGGAGAATGTCGAATAAAAACCGATATAAACAATCTATCTTAGGAGTTTTCTCAGATATCTAATCATATGATCATTAAAAAATTGTTTGTATATGCAGATGCTTCCATATCAGTTTTAAATAATATAATCATTGAAAATGAGCATGGACCTCACCGGATGGTAAGTAGTTCCTGTCATCGAATAACACTTCTAAAGAAATTCATATATGATTTCCTATTTAAGTGAAAAGCTTTCGTTTTTAATTGAAAAAAAAAAAGATTATTGTATATCATAATTATGTTAAATAAATCCGACACATTAGATTTATTCAAGTTTCGAGAAAAATTAACGGACATCGATTTTATTTTGGGCGAAATTTTTAGTCAAAGATAAGCTGCATCGGTATAAAATAATGCCAATGAATGATATCTTATTGGATGTATATTTAATCGACCTAATTCTTATAACATGACCAAAATGTGAGTCCATCTTTCCTCGTCTAGTCCACGTTTTTTGTCCCAGTTGAGGTCTTAGTTGACTCGCCATAAGTCCTAGTGAAGGTGTAAAGGCCAGTAGGGCCGGAAAGTCAAACTCAGGTACAGTTCAATCGTACTTGGGGATGATTACTAATGTCTATGGGCAGCAACTTCTTACCATCA
Source organism: Polygonus leo (assembly GCA_018250455.1). Taxonomy (NCBI): domain Eukaryota; kingdom Metazoa; phylum Arthropoda; class Insecta; order Lepidoptera; family Hesperiidae; genus Polygonus; species Polygonus leo. The sequence continues at coordinate 7,035 of DWNR01000999.1, forward strand.
GGTTGACTGCTTGTTTTTTGCTACCTTCATACGACAAAATATTGTATAGGACTTAAGGGACTCTCTATTCTTATAAGCACTCTACGGTACGGAGGTTGTAATGACGCAGTTGCGTTACCCTTCGACCTAATTTCCCTGTTCATGAAGTTCATTAATGCAATCATAGTGCATATTTAAAGGATTGCATAACATTATAATTATTATGATAATGATTATTTGTTTTGCTTATGGCTAACTTTAAGCCTCGGCTAAACTGGACTCACACCACAAAATGGGGTTTCTACATTCATGTTCTTTGAATTGTGGATAAAACTAGGTACAGGCCTAAATAAAGTTAATACCTAGAAACCACAAGTTGAAAATAGAAGCAGGGATACGCTACTCAGTTTAGACCAACAATATCTAATAAGACAATTGTAAAAATATATATAAATCGTTAATTTATACTAATATTATAGTTTATATTAATATTATAATTTATATAATTCAATTTCTTGGCGTCGATGTTCATTCTGTTTCTACGTGTAACAGTTCGTCGATATACTTACGACGAACTGTATCGTTTATTCAAACAAACAGACAAAAGACTAACGCAGAAAGAAAAAAAACTAGAAAGCACTTTATATTCACAACAACATACCCACTTGTTAATATAAACACAAAACTTGCAAATAGTACCACATAACACTTTCATATTACCAAGTAAGATCACGGGGACATTATTCAAAGCAAATGTTTAGAATGTGTAAAAATGGGGATCTTTTCAAAATTCATTGACCATGAAATAGGTTAACCGAATCACCATTGTAATCGTACATCTTATGTTACTTATTATAATAATATTTATGGTCTTAATCGTTGTTATATTTAAATTGTTTTGATGTTATACTTATCATCATTACAATTTTTATTGCAAAGGTACAGGTTGCTTCTTATTGTTGTTTTATATAAAATTCATGTTCAAATGAGTTGACTAGGGGTTGCTTTTATTAAAATTTCTTTTGAGAGTCAGTAAAGTTTTTGTGAAAGAAATACAAGTAAGTCTGTATTAGAACACTTTTCAAACGACAATAACCGTTTTTACATCAGAATTTTCAGAAAATTTAATTACTTTTCCTGTTACTTGATAACCGATGAATAAGACAAGGGTCTTATAACTTAACTTAGACTGTATTTGTAGACAAAATACATTATAATGGTCTAGGTCTTTTTATATCGTCTTAACTGTAAAATATGTAGTTTGAGAGGAATCTACACCGGTTATTAGACTATAATATAAGTAGCGTCGATCTATTCCAAATATATGGTATATTTTTGATAATTCTTATTCTATATCTTTTATGTACCAACACTGGACGATTAAAGATTGCAGAGTCTGGCCGATACATTCATTTCCTGTACACTTTGAATTTACTAAAGTACCTACTGTTGCAAGATAAACACGCAATACGCAGACACACATACAAAACATTGCTTATTTTCTATTCGAATGATCACAAACAGAAGCTTGTCCAAACAAGAATAAAAACAAAATGATACTCAAATTCAATCAGCATGTGCCTTCTTTACATTCAAAGCTCGTTGCAATAAAATTATTATTCCTCCCAACCATCGACGTAAGGATAAAAAACCTTCAAAAAAAGACGAAAATATACCAAATCGGAGCTAGAGGCACACCCAGACAAAACCCTATTGAACATGTCTGGACCTGACCAAAAAAAACATAAAAAGGGAAAAGGGCACCTGCTTCGGACAACACCTGTGGAATATATTATTATCCCCTCACATGTGGGCTTGGGGCAAAAAATCTGTGTAACAGTACATTTTATAGGAAGGTTCATTTGAAATATAAAGTTCGATGATTCGTTGAAGCTTCCGAAAGATATGTTTAATGCATTTGAGCTTTGTAGAAATATACCGATGTGTTAAGTTAGGAAATTAAGATACAATTGACTTTAGCAGATAAATGAAGTATTTGACGCTCTCCTTTAAACTTTTTTAATTTAAGGGAGAGCGTCATATACTTCATTTATTTTATAATGTCATAAAACTTTAGGGTAATTTAAAATATAGATAAAAATATGTTGTACATAGTATATTAAATGGTTATGGGAACTAATTTATGGTTTTAAGTAACAATTGCGTGGAGTAAGCCAAAAAATAAATGTGACAGCGATGACAAACGAAAACATTTTGGAAATGAACTCCTTGACAAAAACTATTATGATCTTTGAAGTCGTTCAAGCGTCTCTTTCCACATCGATTGTAATCGAACTTAGTACTTCAAAGCGTGACTTACTTTCAAAGTAAAAAGCATCTGACATTGTATTTAAACACTCTTATTGAGAAAGTAGTAAAGCATTTAATCCGTTAATAACAGTTTTTGTATCTGCAAAAAATAATTGGTTTCGAGTTGTGTTTTAACAATTGAAAGGACCACACAAGACAATAATGAACTTTGCTTTTTGATTCTGAATAAAAAATAATTGTGAAGTTCCAACAAGCCTTGTAATTGTAAATTATTTCTTGGATCTGAATGTGAAACTTATAAAGGTTACGTAAATATACACCTGAACATTCCTAATACTCTTCGAAGTCCTAGTTATCAAATTTCAGAGAAAAGTAATGTTGGGTTTATATATAATTTTGAAAAAAATCCATATTCTAATATTTAAATAAGGATGGATGAATAAGATAATATCTTATTTATCCATATTTTGTTAAGAAATTTCAATGTACGCAAAAGAAACTATAAATTGAATTACAAAATTCACGCTGGATATAAAATATCAATTTTTATCACTCACGCTATTGACTTCTCCTTACTTACTATACTTTTATTTTTACGGAATAAAGTTTTAGTTATGAGGTAATGTAATAATTTAGAAATCCATTTTATGTCTCGGATAAGCAGCATTAGACAGAATTAGCTCTACAATAGCAGTTTTCGATTTCTTCGCCCGCGATACGTTCGATTGCGATCGATTCGATTTTCCTTTCGAATGCCGTATCGTTCCGAATCCATTGCCAATGCTAAGTATTGGCACAAGCTTTAGGATCTTAGTGATGTGAAAATAGCTGTATTACAAAATTTTTAAGAAATTATTTCTTTCCGTATCATATTCTGTTTGTGTGTCTATGTTTATATCTATATATTTTGTTTTAACTAAACTAAACTAAAACAAAATTCCTATTTAAAAGAACTTCCAACCGGCACCGAATCAAAATAAGTCTCGAAATTTCAGAATTATTTTTTTGGACAACTTTGCTGATTTTTAACATGATCTTTAGTCGAGCTGTTCACAAAAAGTTGTTCAATCATTCCCCACGTTCTTAAACGATGGTTTGCTTACAGCGTTTAATTCTAACACAATTTCCAAGCTGAAAATTCAAAAGAAAGAATATTAAATATTCTCCATCAGTCCGCTTTCATCTTTAAACTTGCAAACTCTTAGTTCGTGACTGCTGCCACGATTCAGAGCAAGTTTAAGTATCTTGTTTCAAGTTTGAACTAGTTCACGTAGTTTGTCTCTCTCTTAAGGCTCTATAGTTATTGAATCTTGTACGTAAACCTGCCTACCTATATTGCGCACGATGTAATTTTACAATTTCACGGTTAGGACTATGATTTAACATGATGGACTATGAAATAAATATGAAGGGTTTATAGATTTATGAATTATTTAGGATATTTTAATGAGTCATTACTGTTGTGTTTTTTATAATACGTGTTTTTGAATTTGTATGAATATTGAAGATGTCACTCGTAAGTTTCCAAAAAAATATAAGTCTACTGGTACAGATTAATAGATAGTAGCACAGATTTCTCAGCGATGAGACAATAACTGCTTTTAATATCTGTTTTGTATGTGACTAACGTTAGACTTAGGATCGTTTGCCGGCAGAAATTTCTAGTTCTGTTAAATTATATACTTACAGTATGAAAATGTCACTACAGTGTAACATTGTTTACCTGATCCTTTGCTATAACTTTTTCCTTCATTGTTCAAAGGAACATGTTACAACAGGTCCGTAGTGGACGCTCGATGTAAACACAAGCTATTTTCGGCTTGATTGACGAGCGTGGCTTGACACTGTTTATGAGTTAGTGGTGCAGTTATATTACTTATAGCTTCATAGTCGCAAGCCGTATTATGTTTGACAAAATTTTTTACGTACTTTTTATTACGTAATTTACTTTTTATCAATTTCGAAGGTTTTTTTTACTGAATCCTTTTTTAAATTACTGTTGTTAATTACTAACATTTTTAAATTCGTTTCTGATTAAGTCGTAAATATTCCTTGAGTGGTTTCATTCATAATATTTATATTAGATCGTTATAATTAAGTGTCTGTAGGTTTGTAAATTGTGTTTTATCAGATTAGATATGTAGTATATTTGTAATATTATTTATTTTTTTTAAATTTAAATTGTCGATTACCACTTTCAGAATCTTCCGGAATGATATTATGAAATTTAAAAAAAAAGTATGTGTTCCTAGTTAGGTTTTATTTATTTTTAATTTGTTGACGGGCTTGAAGTTTTTCTATTCTGTTTCCATACTTTCAATTGTCACCACTCTATTATTAAAGATAGATTATGGTAAATGGTTTCTACTTTACGTTTGTACTATAAACACGTATAAACGTAAGCTATTTTTATCTACTTGACGACCGCTTGCTTGTCAATGTTTATGACCTAGCTGTGCATGCGTTTCAATAATGCTGTTTTTATAATATTTTCAATGTTCAATGCGTCTACGTGTTATTATTGTGTGATGTATTTTGTATTCGATTCTAATGAATCATTGAATCTTTTTTTACTTAAAGCTTTATATACTATTTATATTTTTATTAATCTTTTATTTCTTTTACTATTGACGAGATAATCTAGCTTAGTTTTGCTCAAATGCGATAAATATGATTTGCATTGTGTGGCATAAACTTTGTTATGTAACTTATGTCTGACAAAGACTTTAATTTAATATTTCTTTTGGGGATTTCGGTTATGATGGTTAATAAAAATATAATAGATTTTTACAAAATAATAAATTTATTTCATAATAACCCACATTTGTTGGAACTGCTAATTGTAAACACAATCCAGTTTAATATTATTTGTATAGACGATTACATGCAGCACTTAACTATATTTATATTGTAATTGTATTAAAATAAAAATTATTATAAAATTGAGAATGCTTATACGAAAAATCACAAAAGTGTAAATGCAATATTTACAATCATTCAATCAATTATACCAACTATATATATATCTACTGCAACAGAATATTTTTGTTTATACAAATTAGGAAACATTGTTTTTATATTTTACACTTAATTGAAACAAAACATTGCTTACTGAAAAATCTAGATTTTAACAAAAATATAACTATCGGTCTATTTATATATACAGTTAAGTTAAAATTATAAATTTCATGATATTCTGAACGGCCAAACGAGACAGTCCGTAATAATATGATTTAGATATTTTAAGATTCCGTTAAAATATATTTAACTAATATTTGGTGTCTATTCAAATCAAAAATAATTGAAGCACTTATCATATATATGACTATCGAGATTATTTGGAACTAAACAAAATTTGAGATCCATATGAATGTTCCGCTACAGAAAATGCTTATTGACACAAAATATCTACCGAAATTAATGAAATAAATTAAACTAGCTAAACATAATCATACTAGGTACTTAAAATTGATAAAACAAAATAAGAGATCAAATGGAATTAAAAAATAAAACTTAACAGTTCTAAAATGGTGAATTACAAAATTCGTATTATTTCAACTAATTGTAGCATAGAATATTTATTAATTGCAATATATAACTTAGCGTTACACATCGCAATAGATAGTATAAATCACTGATATAAATAGTAATGGCTTAGTGACCTAATAAAATATTTTGTACGAATTTTAATGAATGGAGAAAAATATTTTGTAACAAAATTCAAATAAATAAATGCACAGTATTTCGTAAAAAATTAAAACTTTATGAAAACAATGGGTACACGAGGCGTTTTGTCGAACTTCACTCAAATACAGAATCGTAAAGCAAAATTCATAGAAAAGCAGATAAATGTGTTAGATTTGCAGAACCAAATTAAAATTAAAGTATCCCTTAAACTGATTTTAATTTTCAATTTAACGAATAATTTAGTTTTAAATTGGATAAAACCACCATTAACAATTTAAGTGCAGTTTGACACAACATCTCATGAAATGAATTACAATGACGGAATGGACTTAAAAATACGTAACAACAGTCCAGATCTGCTTTGCAGTATCACCGTTAACAATACTTATCTAGAACAATCTTCATTTTATCTGATGGTATTGAAGAGAGACGAGGCGAGGGACACTTTTATTATCGCGACAACCATCACCAAATTCACGATGTAGGTCGAATTGCATCTTAACTGGTAAGGTGGTATGTTAGGCTCACGAGGGCACTCACCTCGCCGATTTTCCTGGACTTCTTGGCCAGGTTGCCGTGATACCAAGATGTGGCATAGAACCTCGTACAACTCGGCTAGGAGCCGGTTCAATCGTGAAAAGTTCTCCTCGGTCGCCTCTCTCTCGCTCGGCAAGTTGAACGCTATAGCCATCTTTGTCCCTCAAAACGCCTTTTTCTACGGAAGAAGCGTGGACAGATCGCGGTTTGTTTTGTATGCATAAATGCTGCGTGCGTGTTTGGGTTTCCTCGCCCTTCGCTCTTTCGTTTTCTTTATCAACTTCAACACAAACTTTTTTTTTAAGTTTTGGTTTTTAAAGTTTGAGATATAAAAGTTCACATTGGCTGATCTGTTTCAATTTCCTTTTTTTATTCTTCTCAATAACTTGAAAAATTCTGCGGTGAAATATGTTGCGTCCGAAAAAAGCACCTCAAAAGCCTATTTCTAAGTTTGCTTCAACAGTTCACTTTGACACTTAAAAATGGCACACTGAGTCTACGGACTGAGAATTTCGTCACAGTTCAATTTGGCGCTAACGAGATCACTAAATCGAAGACATCAAAAGTTCACAAGTTCACAGAAAAGTTCGGTCGAAAACTCCGGCGTGATCATTGTCCGTGATTCACTCGCAATTCAGCGATAACCGGCGGCGGTCGATGACACAATCGCGCTAACTAACGCACTATGCATCGCTCAGGCTCCTCGATGTAAACAAACTGACACTTCGCACTGCGCTCGACAAAAGAGGTCGGCTGACGACTATTGTACGTGCGGCCGGCGCGGAAGCGGATCGTGTAATAAGGGATAATACTTCGTGCACATCATTGCCTCGCTCGACGCGCGCGTCCATGTGTTGGTGCGGTGCATAAAGTGAACACACGCTCACACAAGCGTAGCCTATTTGATTATAAATAGTTGAACGCACGGTAGCACGTTCCCTTCGCACTCTACCACTACAATCACCGGTGACACCGTATGTCATATCTCGTTTCCTCTCACAGATAAGTGAATCTATTGTCTCGCTTGGAACTGGTTACATCATTGTGGCAGCAGCGCTTGATAGAGTTGCGCTTTCTCAGTCTGTTGTGGGGATGAGATCCCTTCGTGAAAGGGACGCAGATATCGATGGTAGTTTTGAGTTTGGCAGTAAGAAAGCGCGGCAAAGTGAACTAGCCAATGGGGTGGCTTATTGGGTATGGGGTGAGGTGACGTAAGAATGGAGGGCTCGCGTCCACGGGGTTGTTAAACGGAGTGCGTTCACTCGGTTACGAGCCTGCCACTGTAGCCCTACTATACGTTTCGCGAGCGACACCCGCGATGTTTTAACTGCTCTTTGTTCAGACACATTTAAAGCTGGTTTAATGCGAGTTTAGGATCGAGCGTTCGATGCCGTGACAGGAAAACCCGTGTGTGTTTTATTCGTAGTAATTTGGTAATGGTTTAGTACGTTCGCGTGTATAAAACGGTTTTATCGTCGCGGTTTCGCTATGAACTGGGTTTGTGCAACCGAAGGTGTTTTTGGGTTTATTGGCGCTTAGGGCTAAGTGTAAACCTTTGTTTAAACTGGCTCAATACGGGCAATAAAATTGATAACCGATGTTTAGACGTAGAATGTAATAAACGTGCCGATTACGAAATTTTTTGTTGGACGGTTTTTTCTTTACTCGAAACTTATGTGAAAAAAGTGTAAAATGTAATTGTATAATAACTTGCAATACTATTCAACTATGACATAAATCATTACAATGAGTCATGTCATGTATAAGTGATAATGAAACTACGTATTTTATGAACATATTGTCATAGAAACGACATCGTTAAAACAAACTAAAAAATCATTTACAAACGTAACTCATAATTGTAATAAAACTGAAACCAAAACAGAAAATAGCATTGCGGTCTTGTCTGAACAAAGTGCAAAAATGGGCATTCCAGAAATGTATGTTTTTCAGGTGATGGCGACTCTACTTCAAAATAATTTAAGTATGTTCACCATAAGGCGTATTGTACGCTCTAAGATATATATGAAAAAACATGTACACACATTGACACCCAAAATTTTAATTTCATTCTAAATTTAACTTATTAAAATCTATATAGAATAATTGCATAATAAAATCAATGCATAACTAATGAAACTTTATGCAATATGGTTTATGCATTTCATTGTTAGTATAAGTAACAATAACAATAATACATTACAACATAAAAATATAAGATAACAATATAACATAAACAGTTGAAAATACTTACACAAAAATAGTTGTAAAGACAAATATCTATAGGATACTTAAAAAATACACACTTCACACAAATGGATCCTTGAACATACGAAGCAGCAAATATTTAAAATATCAGTTTACAAGAGGACAATAATGAATTAATGAGGCAGTGTGGTTTGAAGCGATACTGAAATGTATACAAGTTCAAACATGCTTTGTGATCGCATGAGTTAACAAAAATGAAAGTAGGTTATGAACTGGTCAACCATGTTTTGTAGCTTGAGGTAGGAAAACTCTGAATGGAAACAAAACAAGTTTGAATTAGAGTTAAAAATTAGGACACTGAATTTTTCGAATTTCCAGTAATGCTTAATATTTGTCGAAATGCCAAAAAGTTTAATCTTAGATTATCAGATGGAATTGATAAAACTGATGTTATAAGTATATTATTAATAAATGCAACTAAAATCAATCCTTGACATATAGGAGAACTTTAAAAGAAAACATGAAATCATATTATTCACTGAGATGAATAAACTGTCCATCTAGATTCAAAATTATTGGCTACCACACAAACGATGAGTAAGGCGCGTGCTTTAAAAAAGCATTTATGGTCAATAACCAGGTGATGGAAACTATACAGGTTTTTGTGTACACAGATAAGAACGTACAATAGTTCGCTTTCGATATAAAGTGTCTGCTAAGTACCTTGTTTGCAATTTGTAAAGAGTGTAGCAGGTAAATATGAAAAAAATAATTCTGTGCAATCGAAAAAATATTATGACAGCATGGTTTTTTTTTTTTTTTTTTCGTCGGAAAAATGCGCACGCATACCCGCCGCCCTAGGGGCCAGACGACGGGTCATGTGGGACTCCAACCCACTAAAAAACCGACGGTG
>DWNR01001000.1:0-16628 GCA_018250455.1 Polygonus leo
TGTCCATGGGCGGCAGTGGCCACTTACCATCAGGTGGACTGCATGCTCGATTGCTACCTTTACACAATAAAAAAAAACCTGAACCTGCTACCCCTGAGGACTAAGATGTTCGCCTCGTGTTTAAGTATCGCCAGCAACCACACCTCTCAATACCGAAACACAATAAATTGCTTATCGGAGGATTATGAGGTAATTTATTTAATGTTTTACGATATCCTATATTTTACAAAAATACTTCCTAAGCACACAAATCCATAAGTTACATTATTATACGTAGGCATAGATTATTAAAATCACACTGATAAAACCGGTATTTGATATCGCTTCAGTTTTATTTATTGCGTGCGTTATTTATCGCACATTTATAGCTCTTAACACGTTTTGTTGAACATGTTATTTTCACGATAGATTTGAATGTTCCTTCTAGAACTACCTATAAAATACACCCGAACTTCTTTTTTTGTCTTAAGGTAGCAAACGAGCATGCGGTCTACCTGATGGTAAGTGGTCACTGCCGCCCTTGGACATCAGTAATCATCCTCAAGTACAATTAAATCATACCTAAGTTTCATCACAGATGCGTTGCTACCCTTGAGAACTAAGATATCTGTTTTCCATTTTGCTTATTTTTTCACTTTCTGTTGCTATGTTATCTATCCGTCTATTCTATATCTATTCTATACATATAATAAATCTGTAACTGATCGTCGTCTGTACATTACAGATATTTGTGAGAAATCGATACTGAGGGTCTTTACTAAGGAATAGAAAGAAACGAATGATTTTTAGAATTTTCGTCTATTTTGCACTGTCTGTTTGTCTGTGTGTTTATTCGCGCTAATCTCAGGAACGGCTTATCCGATTCGAATGCGGTTTTCACTGATATATAGTGGCAAACTTCACTTAATATTAAGTGTTATGTTATGTGTAGTTTAATTTCAATAGGTTCATAAATAAAAAAGTAATATCATTTTTTTAAAGAGCTCTTCTCCAAAGCCGGCGATGCATTGGCGGTCCCTCTGGTGCTGCAAATGTCCATGTACCATCAGGTAGCCCGTCTGCTTTATCGCTAGGTATAGATATAAAAAATATATATATGTTGTTTCTACCTTGGTTAAATTACCTAATACAGCGTGCGAAGTCGCAAGCAGTAGCTAGTATGTAATCAAAAGGGTGTCAGTCACTTCATCGCTAGATATAATTATAAAATACATATTCATGTTATTTATCACACTTCATAAATCACTTTGTACTAATGTATATAGTGGACTAAGGCTATGCATCCACCAGAGATGGGAGAGATGACGATGTGATGTGTGAAGGAATGGCAGATGTGTGTCCAGTGGCGTAACCATTGGGTGGCAATTCGGCGAAATACTGCCCATGAACATTAGTAATCATTTCCAGGTACGATTTAATAGTACTTGTGGTTGACCAGATACCCCTGAGGATGAAAATGTTCACCTTTTTCGTAAGTATAGCCATCAATCAAACCAAAACGCAATTCTATCACGAAGGATTATGAGACTTACGGTGTAATCTCCTTGACCGAACTACACGAGTTTTAACCACGAGTTGTCTGACCATCTTTCAAATCTGGTGAGCACGCAGCCTAACAATATACGTAACCTGGTCATTACACATAATGTGTTAGAAAATGTAATGGTGATACGAGGAAAATTAAACACAAACCAGTATGCGGTTAACGAGGCGATTTAATTCGTGGAGTTCTAGTTCTGCGCAGTTTTCTGTTCACCAAAAGAAATACTTTGTAGAGATGGTACGATCGTCGCCTTGTCTTGTATCTGGCGCCTTTTTCTAACGCGGAATGGATTGGTACATCCTCGTTGTCCCCGAGGATCGCTTTATTCGTCAAATTCAAGGGCAACCTACGATTGCGAGTGTGACAGCTCGACTGGCCCGATCTCGTCTTCTTCAGCTCGGTCTTCTGCAGTTGACTAATTTTGTTCAGAATGTCCTCGTTCTGTTTCACGATTCTGTCTGCTGTGGATTTGAGGAGCAACAAGTCACCGTTTAACTTCGGCAGCTGGATTTTGTTGATCAGTTCGAACTTCTCGCTGATCTGTTTGATCGAGTTCAGAACTATTTGCGAGTGGGAGCTGCACTTCCCAGCAGGGTTGTGGCACACGGCGCATTTCCACTGGTACCCTCGGTCCCCGCCCTCCATATCCTTGGAACTGGAGACACATTTCAGGTGGAAACGAGATTTACAGTCTTCGCAAGTCACGCCTTCGCCATTTCGTAAAGTTTTATGGCAGCGTTGACAATGCATGCTGGAATAAAGTAATGACCAGATGACCCTTGCTTTTAAATACTTGGAAAAAATATTAGGTATACCTGATTCTAAAGAAAGCAAACATGAAGATTTACGGACGTCAAATAATACCGAAGTCCTACTCGTATTTGGAAAAGCCACCCAATTCCGTAAGCTATGGGGGTACGATACAAATCAGTATATTTGTCTAAAGTTTTAGAGATTTTGGACAGTTTAGACGTTCGTTTCTATAGTCCTTACCTATGCTTCCATTACCTAAGGGAAACCTGGTCATGGAATCTTTGTGCCGGCGCACTATTGTTGCATTTTATTCACGGTATATTTTTAAAAGTGCTTTGTAAAAGTTTCTTATTTTTTGTGATACTTATTATGACTACCGGACAGCGAAATCTCAGTAAGTGTCTCGTAGCACAATTTGGGTACCATTAGTTAAAAGGTAATAATGGTGACCTCTGACCTGATCGACCTTAGATGCATTAATAATTTAAGGTTAAGTGCGACTCGCCTTTCGCACTCTTCTTCACTTGTACAAATTAAAATCTTAGATGAAGAGATTTATATGTAGGCCCTTCTAACAAAATTAGATAGGTTATATTATTTGTTATTTTCATTATTTGTTGCTATAGCAGCTATAGTGAAGTATCAGTAATTATCCTCAATTACGATTGAATCGTACCTGAGGTTGATCACATCTGCGTTGCTACCCCTGAGGACTAGGCCGATGACCACGCCTCTCTAAGCCAAAACACAAGAATCGTTTCACGGAGGATTATGAGGGTGCCGGAGGTCTCCCCGGTCGAACTACATAAGTTCTACCACAAAAAATATTTTACAAATTGCGATCGAACATTGAAGGGTATGGGGTTGAAAATTTGGGGTTATAATACATATTTCCCGATCCTAAAATAAAAAATACAAAAATATGTTCGAAAATATTTTTTTCCATCTAGGGCTACCCTAATATACAAATAGCCTACAGCTTATTCTCAGGCCTACTAAATACGCACAAAATATCATAAAAACCGATAAAGCCATTTCGAAGGAGTTCGACAAAAACACTATAACACGATAATTTTATATGTTCCAATATTTTTTCCGCTTAGTTCTTAGTTATAAAGTCAGTTTTATTTCGAATGGATTTTAATAAGTGCAGTGTCAGCATTTCTAGAAAATTGCTGTCAGTTTTTTACGGAATATCAAGTTACAATTTTCCGGGAAGGAAAAACAACTTACAATATTTTTGCAATAACAATAACAATTTCTTGTTCATTAAATGTGACTCAATCTTAACCAATCATATTTTACTTGTTGGAACGAAGTTCCTTACGGCTTGGAGGAGATAGAGCTGAGATAGATAGAGGGCTGCCGTCAATATTTTAAATTTCAACATAAATATAAATAAGCATAGCAATAAAATTTCTACAAATTATTTATGTTACTATAAAACTACAAAACTAGTTCATTTAATGGCAGCCTCGGATGGATTTTCTTATTAAATTCATAGGGAGTTGAATACCTATGTTTTGCCACATCTACATCTTCGACAACCAAATATGTACGTAGGGAAGTGCTATGATAACGGATATTCTGTTGTTCATATATGCGACTTTGTGAGAGATCTAATCAACGTATATGAAAGCTTTTTACGTTAATTTTCTCTCGTCATTTAAATTATTTAAGTCATCCATCATCCATCCATTTTACCGTTGTGGGTTTTTTCAAAACTTTTAATTTTGTTTTTTATCCTGAACTTTGTCTTGCAGCCGAGAAGAAAATAAATAAAAAAATGGATTTTATTTCCTAATGTGAAAAAAGAAAAAGGGAGTCATTTTATCAAAGCAAAATGCATTACTCGTATATTTAATAGCATTACAAGTATTTGATTTTTGATTTGTAATTATATGTATTAATAATAAATTATCTTATATACATACGTACGTTCTCAGTTGAAGGGGAATTTTATTTTACTATTTGTTCATTGTCTCGAAAACTTCAATTTTTCATGAACAGAAATAATACAAACACAAATATACCTGAATGGTTAATCGAAAAGGTCGCAGTCTCGCATTCAGGAGGTGGTCGAACTACTTGAGTCCCCGGTCCCCGCCACCCTCATAATCCTCCGTGAAGCAAATTATTGTGTTTCGGTATGAAGAGGCGTAGTTGTCGGCAATACTTAAACGCGAGGCGAACATCTTATACCTGAGAGGTAGCAACGCATCTGTGATCAAACTTAGGGATGACTCAATCGTACTCGAGGATGATTACTGATACCATCAGGTGGACTGCATGCTCGTTTGCTACCTTTACACCATAAAAAAATCTGACAAAACCAACTGTAAAGATGGATCCGTATAGTACTCAGGGACCATTAAGGTAATACCCGGTAACAAAACTTTGCATAGCCACGTAATTGAATTTGGAGGAAAATGTTTTTCCTCGATGAAAAAACAGTACAAAACAGTTACATCCGCGTTTATGCAGTAAACGTCTATTTGCTAAGGGCGTTAGCACACATCCGCAGCGAGAAATCACGATGCAAATTCGCAGCGAAACTGCTAGCAATTTAAACAAAGTTGGTATATGTATAATATTCGATTTGATATATTATATGTGGTATATATTGTATTAGGGTTTTTTTGGAAAATCATTTCAAAGAAGAAAGGAAATGCAGCACCGTAACAAAGTAACGGATTTACATTAGCTATTCTAGCATTTCGGCAAAACTATTGTAATAAATCAATAATTTGAAAGAAGTTTTAACACTCAGATGTAATTCCATATTAAGGTACCTAAAACAATTAATTCTAACCCAAAATAGCAATAAAATGTTTCATAATGAATTCTTAGAATTATAATGCCTTAAGTCCATTTGATTATAACTTGATTTATGTAATTGTATCACATTATTTATCTATTTCCTATGCTGGGGCCATTTTTACGTGCCTTATTTAATAACTTTGTCTATTTACTTCACAGTGGAAATTTAATTTAGCGTTTTGTAAAAAACATACAAATTAAAAGTTAATTTTATTTCCACTGAAGGAAATTATTATTATTATTTCATTGTATTTCATTTTCTTTTTACTGCAATTTTCGCAACCGCCTTCACTGTTTTCCGACTACCCAAAGGTTGAGTGACAGATAATGCTTTTAGCATTAAGTCCGCCTTTTTATTCTAATACAATGTGTATGGTGCAAATAAAGCATAAATAAAAGAAACATTTTCTGGGTGTACGAGGCATTGAACACTCCTTAGGCATTGCCAACTCCGCCAAATGGAAAAACCGGGGCCTACTTTTCGTGTAACATTTGTAGTCTTATCCAATTCCTGGGAAAGCTACTGCTGTTTCGCTACTACAGTTTCGCGGCGGATGTGCGCTAACCGCCTAACCGTAGCAACTAGTATTCTTCCTTCTAAATAGACATTTGTGTATGCGCCTTGAGTTTAAAACTTCACAAGGCTGTCCTTTATAGCAAGCGAGATTAGATTCACGATTATCTAATTAGCAGCTGTATTTATAAAGTTACGAGTAAAATATTTTTTTATATTCACACTAGTCAGTCGAATAATTATGCTATGGAGTACATTTCAAACGAAAATAATCAGATTAAAGACCACGGAGTAGTATTTTTTTTATTGTGTAAAGGTAACAAACTAGCATGCAGTCCACCTGGACGTAAGTGGTCACTGCCGCCCATGACCATTTGTAATTATCCCCAAGATGCATTGCTACCCCTGAGGACTAAGATGTTCGCCTCATGTATAGCCGGCAACCACGCCTTTACGAGACCAAAACACAGAAATTGCTTCAAGAAGGATTATGAGGGTGGAGTCGGTAACTCTTCAGTCGAACCACACGAATTCTACCACCTGGAAAATCCTATCAGGATTGCATACTAGTTTACAAATCAAATAATATAAAAAAGCAGGATATACTTACATAATTTTGCTAGCAAATTTATAACTAATAAATATTAGTTATATTTAAATGATTTTAAATCATTCGTATTTATCTTTATTGTTAGATACTAAGTTTAAGAGACGATTTTAAACTCTCCAAAATAACATATCTTTACAAAATTGCATTAAAATCCTATAAAAACCAATAAGAAGACATAGGTACTTAGATAAATAAAATGACAAATTGAAATGGGTGTCATTTGGATGTCATCTAAAGAAGATTTTTAATATAGTTTGCATGGCCTTGGTTTCAGTTCCTTCTGGCCTATCTTTTTTTATCGAATGCAAGTAGCAAACTAGCATGCAGACCATCTGATGGTATATATATGCCTCCCATGGAAATTAGTAATCATTCCCAAGTATGATTTAATATGAGAGATGATGCGTTGCTACCCCTGAAGATTAATGTTCGAGTCATTCGTAAATATAGCCGGCAACCACGCCTCTCCAAACCGAATCACAAGAATTGCTTCACAGAACATTATGAAGATGGCGGTGGTACGCTGGTCGAACTAAACGACCTGTCAAACCTGCCACCTGCATTAAAGTATTCCCCTGCACTCGTGCACATAACTGAGCACGTTATGTTTAAACTAGCTTTTGCTCGCGACTTCGTCCGTGTAGAAGTCGAAAACCTCTTGGGGGTAGAATTTCGAAAAATCCATTCTTAATGCTCACTTAGATCATGAAAGGAACCCCTGTACCTTTCAAGTTTCTAGGTACAGTAGTTTCAGCTTGCGTTGATATGTCAGTCAGTTAATCAGTATTGCCTTTTATATATGTAGATTTCAACCTCATCTATACATGTAATAAAGCTACAGAGGGTCGAAAGTCTGTACATAGAAGATATTCGAAAAATAGTTGGCTGGGTATCCCCAGAATAGGGTACAATCGATAATAGAACACGTTTTAACAGTTTTTAGAATTTTTGTCTGTTTATTTGACCGCGCATCACGTAAAAATGGCTAAAGGATTTTGATGCAAACTTGACTAATCTGTCGAGAAGACCACCGGCCAGGTTTAAGGCCTTAAAAATTCACCCCTAAAAGGAAGAGTAGCGGGCGGAGCCGCGGGCACAGCTAGTTTACCAATAAAATCCCGAAGAACACAAGATTTAGAAAATAATTCAATACCGCGACATACCAATCTTTTCACCAATCTTTTTACCAAAATTAAAATACAGGAAATGATTAAAACAAAGCCCTAAAATAATTCGCTACGCAAATTAAATCTATGGTTTAAAAATAAACTTGTTTTTAATCTATGGTATATAAAAAACAAAGATTATAGTCATCTTTTTATCGTTTTCGTGGCCTCGACATCAGTTTTTCATAGTAAGTATATCTTTATTATACAAACATTGATTTTAAAGGTTCCTTATAAGAAGGTAAAAACGAGAACCTACTGCTAAGAATTCTTTGTCCATCTGTTACAGGGTTTTTTTTATCGTATAAACGTAGCAAACGGGCGTGCAGTCCACCTGATGGTAAGTGGTCACTGTCGCCCATAGATATCAGTAATCATCCCAAAGCACAATTAAATCATACCTAAGTATCATCACAGAAGCGTTGCTACCTCTGAGGACTAAGATGTTCGCCTTATATATAAGTATAGCCAGCAACCACGCATCTCCAAACCGAAACACAAGAATTGCTTCACAGTGGATTATGAGGGTGGCGGTGGTACCTCCCCGGTCGAACTAAAAGAGTTCTACCACCTGATCTGTTACCGGTACATCTCATGAACCGTAAGACACTTGAAATTTTCTCAGATTATATATTCCCATATGCAGGCGCGGTTCTAAGGGGGGGTCACAGGGGTCACGACCCCCCCCAAAATCCTTACTGTCAAATTGCAAAACCTTTTAAAAATGGTCAATTTACGACGACTGAAAACCAGATATAACCGCAGACGTTCAAAATATTATTACTCGTTTTGGTAATCAACAAAGAAGACTTATATTTGTTTTATAAAGTTTAGTATGACTCCCCCAAAACTTGAGTCTGCGACCGCGCCTGGTACAGATAGAGGTTGCATAGAAATATGGCACACTTTCTTTCAATATGAGGCGTTCGTTGGGTAAGTACCGAACAATAATACGAAAAAACTTCAAATAATTATGTTAATATCCCATTTTTACATGAATAAATGATTTCATGAAACATCCCATGATTTATATGAAACAATCTGCTAATTTATTTGTGATCATGCCGATAATAAATCCTATATATTTAAAGAGTGATCAAGTTCAAAATATCCTCCTTTATATGAAGTCAGTTATAAAGTGCTACGGTAGATGGCGCTGTCCACATAAAGTAACGATCGTATACAAACTAAATTAATTTTAATATTATAACACTTAAATAGTTTACTTAAAAGTTTAACAATTATATATAGGTTACATCACAGAACACAGCTTTTTACTTAATGCAAATATATAATTAATTAAGGAAAATCGATTTCCGAATCGATTTCGTATTATAATCGTTACTCTCAGGAATGCTGATTAATCGGAATCACATCGTTTTTTGTCTACGAGCAACGGTCCGAGACTCGTGACGCATCTTCGCATTATATATAGAGATTTGGGGCATTGAACTTGTACGACGTTTTCAAGCACTCATTGCTCTCTTTGCGCTACGTACTCAATTGGGATTTGAAAAGAATAATTCTTAGTTCATCTACAACCCATTACTCTCCCGCTGGGTATGGTTCTCCTTATATAATGAGGATTTAGGGCATCCACCACGCTCAGGAAGTACACGGGCCCGTCTTTTTAAAGAAACCTAGTGAAAGGCCACAGGAAATCAGTCACCGTTGTTTATGGAAATTTGTCACACGAGAGGTCGCCATAATTTTTTTGCATTAATGATTTTTGATCTATTTTTACCATGTTTTTTTTTAAATACAAAGCAATTAATATGCAACTAGTCTCTGGTACGAACATAATACAGCACAAAATATAATATGTATGCCCGGAATTTGAACCCGGAGACCACCGCTTGAAAGGCCAGAATCTTATCCTGTTGTCATTACAAATTGTTATCTAAGAAAATAAAGTCACTTGTTTTACGCTTTTGTGGAACTTTTCATTTAATATCTTCATTTCGTTTTCGCAATTCCACGGAATACACATTCGATTTAAATAAAACCATAACACGATATCTGACACCATTTCTATTATAAATGTAAATTCAAAATATATATATAAAAATGTATATAAATGTATATATAAATGTAAATTCTTATTGGAGTTTATTTTGCTTATAAATACGGACAAATTCGCGAATGAGCTCGTATTTATTTTGTGATTAATAAGCCAGCTCACATTTAGGGCAATAACCTTGGACGACATTGGTATTAAGTCCACTCGTTGTCCTGTTTTCATTGGTACAGTCCTCTCTGACATTTGTGTCTAATCCAGTTTCTCGGAATAGGAAGTCTACTGAATATCCGTAGTTTCGCCCGAAGTTTCAAACATATAGTGTAAATGAGTACACCATGCTGTCCACCTGATAGTAAGATTACTGTTACGTTCTTGGACGTTTGACATACGATAATTAACCCCAAGTATTATTGAATCGTACCTGAGATAAACCACAGACGCCTTGTAACCGCCGAACACTAACAGGGTCACCTCGTAGGTAAGTATAGCTACCACGCCTCTCTTAAACCGAAATCTGCGTACCGGCAAATTACAGAATGAGGTTCACGCAACGCTATGAAAATGGCTCTTCAAAACCAAGAAGATGTTCAGGTGCCAGGTGGTAGAACTCATGTAGTTCGAACGGGGAGGTACCACCGCCACCCTCATAATCCTCCGTGAAGCAATTTATTGTGTTTTCAGGGAGTGTTGACGTCCAATTTAACGTCTAACGAATCCGAAATTTCACTGACGATTGTGCAAAATCGACCCTCATACGGTTTAGATTCAGATTAAGGAAAAATAAAACAACGTGTTAAATAAACTATATTTTTATAAGAAATCGACTCAATAACGCCTGTAGACATATTTAATAACTATTAACATAAAAGGAAGCAGCCATCTACCTTGGCTGTAAGGTGAAATAATAATATTAATAAAGTCTAAATTCTGCAAGTTAATTGCGTTAAACATGGCAAATTACGTACATACCACTAAGTGGGTATGGCAAATTCCTATAAAGGTCATTGTCTCTATATTGCACAGACCTTGTCTATCACTACGAGTATTACAAGAGTCTTTTGAGACGTAATAGGTAGACACTTCATTTTTTGGCGTGTGTATTTGTAGCGGATATAACAACAAATACAAAAATAAGAAATGGTTAGAAATATAGCGGGTTCACAATATATGATAAGGACAGGAATTTTCTATATTAATAACTAGCCGTATCCGCGGCTCCGCCCGCTACCCCTCCTTTTAGGGGTTGAATTTTTATCAGGGGCGTAGCTACCGCCGTATCTGCCGTATCAATTATACGGGGCCCCCAAAGTGTGTAATGAAAAAGAAATAAAAACTTCCTAATTTATTTTATTTTACAAATTTAATTTCAAATAAAAAAGATGAACGTGAAGAATGTAAAAATGTAAAATATAAAAAAAAATTTAAAGAGTTATGATTTCTTAGTGCTCGTTACATTTTTTTCTTCACTATTTGAAATTATTAATCCTATTTCTAAAGCTCTACAGCATGAAAATAATGACTTACAGAAATCTAGTATTTTATTAAGTAATCTTTTAAATAGACTGTGCCAATTAAGAAATCAGATTTCATTTAATAGTTTGCTAAATGAGTCCAAAGATTTAGCAAAAGAGTGGGGGGTAACAACTGTTTTTAAAAACAGTAGACGAAAGATAACGAAGCCTTTTTTTTGATGAGTTATCACAAGATGAGAGAATTTCCGACCCGGAATCCTATTTGAAAGTCAATGTATACTATTGCTGTTTAGATATATTAATTTCTCAAACTAAAGAAAGATTTCAGAGCCTTTGCGACCTGAGTAGTATGTTCGAAATATTACAACTGGAGAAACTCCTATCTTCTTCAAACGAAGAGATATTAATCGCTTCCGGAAAACTGTCGGTTAAATACAGTAAAGACATCTCAGTTAATCTTTGTGACCAATTAAAGGCTCTAAAAACATGCTTAAAATCTGAAATTCAAAAAATTTATTCCATTAAAGAACTCATTGAATTATTTCTAGTAAAATTCAATAGTCTTGCATCTAGTTTTCCCGAGGTAATCACAGCATGCTTTTTATTCTTGACCCTTCCAGTTACAACCGCAACTGCTGAAAGAAGTTTTTCAAAATTAAAACTGATAAAAATTACTTAAGAACTTCGATGGGACAAGAACGGCTGTCAGACCTCTCACTATTGTCCATAGAAGTAGAAACTTTAGAAAAACTAAAATCATCATCAGCCATAAATGATTTAATAAATCAGTTTGCCGAAAAAAAGGCATGGAGAATGAATATTTAAAATTTGATTTTTATTTGTAAAATGGTTAAATTATGTTATGATAAATAAATATTTCTTTTCACAATATTTTTTTTCTTTTGTGAAAAATCTTTACCCCCAAACAATATAAGGGCCCCCAAACAATTTTTTATACCAAGGATTTTGATGCCAAGTTGACTAATCTGTCGAGACGATCCCCGGCCGTGTTTTAGGTCATAAAAATTCAACACCTAAAAGCGGGCGGAGCCGCGGGCGCAGCTAGTTCTAAATAATGCTAAAGTATTATGATACTATGTATTATATCAGATACGAAACAAGTAAAACTCGCGCTTCTCCTGACCGACTATAATATTTTCACAAATGTCTTGAATACGAAATTATTTATTAGTAGCAATATCTATCTTCCACGGCTGTGTAACCAGCTATATAAATCTCGCTCTAATCCCAAACATAAGTAAACACTGATAAAGTGACCGTTAATTGACTATGTAATAAGCGCGGCTAAAAATAACTCGAGATATTCGAGATAGTGATGGACACGCTTTTACCCACACGCTGACAGGTGGATATATAAATTATACACCTATTGCTGTGGAGTTGTGGATGCGTTCAGAATAATTTATTTTATTAGTTATTTATTTCACAACTTACTTGCTTCATGCTGCATGTATATGACGCTATGCTTTGTTTATTGTATTAAGATTGCAAACGAGCATGCAGTCCACCTGATAGTAAGATTATAATGTTACGTTCTTGGACATTTGACGTACGATAATCAACCCCAAGTATGATTGAATCATACCTGAGATAAACCACAGATGCTTTGTTACCTCTGAGGACTAAGTTGTTCGCCCCGAATGTAAGAACAGCCAGTAACCAGCCAGGTGGTAGTTTGCCAGGTGGTAGAACTCGTGTAGTTCAACCGGGGAGGTACCTCCACCACCCTCATAATCCTCAGTGAAGCAATTTACTGTGTTTCGGTTTGGAGAGGCGTGATTGCCGGCTATACTTACAAACGAGGCGAACATCTTAGTCCTCAAGGGTAGTAAGGCATTTGTGGTCAACCTTGGCTCAATCGACTACTAATGTCCATGGGCGGAAGTAACCACTTACCATCAGGTGGACTGCATGCTTGTTTGTTACCTTTACACAATAAAAAAGAATATACGATCAGCGGTTTAGGCCGTACGTTGATCCGTCAGTCAAATCATTTTATATGTAGGTATAGATTATTTTACACGCCATAATAAACCTTTGCTGGAACCGAAAATTATTAAAGGTAAACCGAAAACTGATAAAATGAATCGAATACTGATTCATAACTGGAAACATTACATACACCCACATATTAGTATTATATCATTTTATTGCATTTTTATTGTACCGTGCCGGTACTGACTCATAAATAATAAGTAGGTAGGTTGGTACTATATCTATAAATGCGTGAAATCACCCGATAAATGTTGGAAATGGAATTAAGTGAAATTCCATTCCAATAATAGAAAAAGTTTAAATGAAGAGGATATATTATTTTAAGACTAAAATTATTTTGTCATGGGATCTATGTTCTCAGTCCATCTGTGTATTTGAGATTAATTGCCGAAATGTCGAAAGTTTGTAACAAGACCCTGAAATTGAATGTCAATGTCATGATATATCAGATGAAATACATTATTTAGGTAGAAAGTACCAAACCTAATCCTCACTGAAGTAACATTTGAATTTATGTTTGAGAAAATTGGTTGGTGGTCAGCACACACACACAAACACACTTCACGCCAAATCCCTAACGGGGTAGGCAGAGAGTATCGAGTGCCAAATGGCACGGTTCTAACATACTTGATTGGTTCGTGATTCATTCGTGATTCGTGAGCCATTCGTGAAAATAAGGCGGGAAACTTATTC
The DNA here is from genome assembly GCA_018250455.1 of Polygonus leo. Taxonomy (NCBI): domain Eukaryota; kingdom Metazoa; phylum Arthropoda; class Insecta; order Lepidoptera; family Hesperiidae; genus Polygonus; species Polygonus leo. The sequence continues at coordinate 13,608 of DWNR01001000.1, forward strand.
TTCAGAGGTATCTATAATGATTTTTAAGTATTTCCTATGTATTGGATAAATATAGTTACCCCGGGCTTATCATCCGCAGAGAGACTCCACGCCGCCAACGCCGCGCTGGCGACTCCGGCCGCTCCGCAGACAACTAATCTTCTCCGAGACATGTCTGCAAAAGATTATATATTTTCTGTTAAAACAGCGTTCTGTAAATAAATATAACGAATGGGAGTAAAATAGAAGATAAAAGTGTATAAAAAAACTTTTTTGAAACGTTTATTTTTGTAGTTATAAGTGTAATAGTTAGTACGTAGCCGTATAGGCAGGTACTTAGTAACAAAAGCAATCTTTTTTTAGGAAACATTAACTTTAGGTGCTCATACAAAATATAAATAATTTAAAAAGGGTTTATATGAGGGTATAAATAAAAGGGCTTTTAACAACATTTGGCGATGAAAGTTGCAAATCGAGGCTCGTCTGTTTTTGATGCCGCCCCAGGGGCACTAACTAGACAAAATCGCGGGAATAATATTTGTAATAATTAGTTACTATATCTAATAAATAAATCTGTAACTAATCGCCGTCTGAATATGTAAAAGATATTTGGGAGAAATACATACGGAGTATCTTTATTTTGAGAGTTTCTATTCATTAGTACCCAAAACAATGATAATTTTTGACCGTTTATCTGTTTGTCAATATGTCTATGTGCTTATTTCCGCTTATGTCAAAAACAGCTGATCCGATTTGCAAGCGGTTTTCACTGATGTATTGTGGCTAACTTCACTTAATATTTAGTTTGTATGTTTTATTTCAATCGTGTCATAAATAAAAAAGTTTAGTCAATTTAAAAAAATATATGTTGTTCCTACCTTAGAACTGTGTAATATATCGTGTGAAACCCCAGGCAATAGCTCGTATAATATTAAAATTATAATTTTTTTTTTATGGTGTAAAGGCAGCAAACGAGCATGCAGCAGATGGTAAGTGGCCACTGCCACCCACGGATATCAGTAATCATCTTCAAGTACGATTGAGTCATACCTAAGTTTGATCACTGATGCGTTGCTACCCCTGAGGACTAAGATGTTCGCCTCGCGTTTAAGTATAGCCGGCAACCACGCCTCTCCATACCGAAACACAATAAATTGCTTCACGGAGGATTATGAGGGTGGCGGTGGTACCTACCCAGTCGAACTACATGAGTTCTACCACCTGCTAAAATTGTCTGTGCTTTGGTTTATACGGTAGAATACTTAACGGAGGCAATGAAATGTAGTTACTTCTGAATTAGTGTATGAATATTCAAAGTTAAGAAACAAGAAGCTAGATTTTAGTGTTAACGTCTTGCCTAACTACTACTTTGCGGTTTTAAAGGGATCCTAATTATTTGACTGCAAGCTTCTGCTTATCTATTTTATATAGATATGGAATTTATTAACCGACTTCAAAAAGAAGAGAATCAAATATTTAAATCAGTCTCAAATAATTAATACATTTATTTATATCAATATAAAAGCTTCCTGCAATACGTGAGGGCAAAACCCGTTTTATCTGGGTCAATGTCAATATATACTCCCCTCATCACGATGAGGGGAGTATATATTGACTGTCGTATCAGAGAGGTTCACTGACGCAAATTATTGTCGAGGTTGTAATGAATGATCTCAAGAGTCAAGACCTCAACAGGTAATTGGTGAGGTAACTACGTTCCAAGTCGGTTTTTTACTCAGAATATACTCTTCTCATTCAGTATAAGGAACAGGAAACTGTGGTTATGGTAACTACTGTACCTATACGTTTTTTTTAATAATACCTACTAACATCATTTCTATAAATGATGTTAGGAGGTAACGGACAAATGCAACGTATTATATAACACTAATACAAGTCATTATTCCAATTCGGCTTATAATTATTTTCCTCCAATGTTAAGTTAATTGGTCCTTCGAGCATTATAAATTTTATATAAATGTCAATAAATTGCTATTAGCTCTTCCTCGGTGGCAATATAGTAGTACTAATGAATATCTAACAGGAAATATAATAATAGTAATATGTCTATGTCTTGTCTAGATGTCTATTAGTTTTTGTTGTTGGTAAATATTGTCCAGTATTCTCGAGTCGACTTAATAAAGTAATTGCTGCATGACTTATTGCTCATAGCGACAGCCATTTTGTACTTTGGTTACAATAAAATTGCACAAAGAAAAGACAAAAAATAAAGAAATATAACCGGTTCATAATCGATATAAGCCTCGTAACACGTGACAGAACAGTGATAGTGATATATTCTTTTCAGAGCGTCAATAATATTCACGTGTTCATTTTACTTTTAACTTGTGTCAAAAAATGGCAAGTTTACAAAAACGAAAAAAAATATTGCACTGAACTCTTGAAATAAGGTTTTTTCTTCAGACTAATTACTGATTTTACTGGCAAGTTTTCAATATTTTACGTTTACAATCCAAGGAAAGCGCTTTTCAACGCTACGCTCGTATTGAGTACCTCGTATTAATAGACACTCTTAGTAATTATTCTATTCACAACTTCATTCATTTACGATAACAGTTTTTAAGTAAAACTAGGTATTCCTCAAAATCTGACGCATGTGAGTAACGATTTTTATAATAGGTATTTTTCAGTTTATATATATGTGCGTAGTTACATTTTTGTGTTTACATATCCTAAAGTTTATGATAAAAGAAAACCAAAACTGGATATTATAGCGGAAAGCCATGTTTTGATGATGCTGCCTGTCAAAACTGTAACTCTGTGGCATTTGCCATTTTGAAAGTAATGTTGCGAATACTAAGCAGAAACTACATGACAAGTTTCATGTCACAACTCCTCAGTTTTAAACATCTGATTATAAAGTTAAATTTGTAATACGGCAAGAAGTTCAAAATATACACTATCAATAGACCTACCACTAAAATTGGAGAAATTAAAATTTTTTAAACAAAAATAAAACCGACTTCAAAACGCACTAAAAAGTATATAAAAATTTTTAAACAAAAATAAAACCGACTTCAA
>DWNR01001001.1:0-16617 GCA_018250455.1 Polygonus leo
TGATTTATCGTCAATAATGTTTAACACACGGATCGTCAATAATTCTAAACCTGCCAGGTGAAAGAACTCGCGTAGTTCGACCGGGGTCACCACCGGAGTACCACCTCCGCCTGCATAAGTCCCCGTAAAGCAATTCTTGCGTTTCGGATTGAAAAAGCGTGGTAGTTGGTTATACTGGTACACGAAGCGAACGTCGTCCTCATGTGTAGCAACGCATCTGTGGTCAACCTCTTTATGATTTAATCGTACGTGGGGATGACTAATGTTCACGGGCAGAACTGGCCATCAGGTGGATTGCATGCTCGTTTGCTATGTATACGACATAAAAACAAAATAATTACCTGCCAGCCGCCCATTCCTCCCAAACCTTCGACGACACCCGTCAAAGGCAAGCAGGTCGGCCCCACATTGAACGACAATGTGCTCGAACTCGGGTCAAAAGTAACTTGCTCTGGTGGAAGGATCTTATCCACTTTCGTAGTCACCATAATCTCATTGGAGTAGTCACTCTGACCCTTAGTGTTTACCGCTTTCACCTGGAGTCAAAGATTACAATCAGCACAGTTTTACATAAACCGAAATCAGTCGTGCGTGCTAACAAAGCGTTACAAGACTTAAGCGACACAACAAAAAAAAATACAATAGATGAGGCCACACCTAGTACCTATTTAAAATTTTCACTTAAAAGCTTTATGACTCTTTGTTTACGTAATTTTCAATTGATACAGTTCAGTTAAATCAGTATTAAACTGATTGAAACTTGCGTAACTTCAATAATAAATGCGTTAAAACTATTAAAAGTAGATTTTAGATAGCTTTGACAGGAATAATTATTTATTATATGCACCTACATTTAATTAGTAGTAAAAGTATATTAGAATGGACAAATAATTATTCTAATGTTAACCGCTATTGAAATGGTAAAATATGTATCTGTAACTTCGTCATTACTGGATCGATTAAACTCAGCCTACATCTAAGAATAAATTATACTACTCTTTATGAAGTGTCCATTCAAGGTTAGGTATGAGTTGCAAGGAAACGATATAATTTCAATAAATAATGAGCCGATTCGATTAGTCACGTAGAATCATATAAACTTATATTACTACAATTAAAATAGAAAAATAGCACGAGGAGAAGCTAATCATTAAATAAAAGTAACTCGTAAAATATAATACTAAAAACAGCTATTTGTTGAGTGTTTTGTATTAATTATGAATAAATCAATGCGCTTTAACTACTAGGTGTGACCGCACACCAAACTTAATAAAATTAAGTTTGATTTACCTTGAAAGCAAATGTCAGATGCTGTCCGTAGCAATAACAGTAAAAACACAAGGTGAATCACACTAATATAACAAATATACAGTTAACAATGTCATAGGTATGTTAGTATGTTACACAACGAATATCGGTACTCGATTTTGCAACAAATTAAATAATTAAGCTTGCTGTATTTTAGCAATTATTAATAAAGTAATTAAAAATAATTGGCCTCTGTAACGAATGTACACCTCTATTTATACTTAACTGTGTGATATTTAAATTTAAATGTGTTTTTTACAAAGTACAGGAGGATTCATTTTTCTTTATACAGTGCACAATTTTCTGTGCGAATACTTTTCTCTATAAGTTTTTTTTTGTTATCCCCAATACCCAGAAACATTGTGCGTAATTGGGGTAACAAAACATTGCGGGAATAACACGAATTTACAAGAGATCTCAGAAAGGTCAGAAACTAAAAAATGTCTACTGTAGTATGTATGAAATTAAAGACCATTAGGCTAACTAGAAAAAACGCATTGCGACAAATTTTCATGAGCTTAATTTCATGAGCATAAATTTAGGATAATAGACAAAAAAAACATTTATTCAGCCAAATTATCGCGAAGCGTGTTTTCGCATTAGCGTGCTAGAAAATTGCATGAATTCCGGGACGTAAAGCTATGAAATATAATACAAATTATGTTTTCTATAGAAGTCAGTCTGACACTAGGATCCCCTTTCTCTATCCATATTTGCCTGCTATCGTAACACACAAAGATGAGGCAGGCTTAATATCTAAGTTCAATGCACATTTGAGTGTTATTAGACATTTATTCAATAGACACTTGGCCAGGAATTGAACCCGATACCCTTCGTTCGTTCACACAGACCAGTTTTAATGCCACATAGGGCTTAAAATAAACAAGTGAAGGAAATTGAGATCGATGTGGCTTTGTAAAACTGACCTTGAAATAATACGTATTGTGTTGCTCCAATCGCGTGACGTTGCAAGGGTTGGCCCGTCGACAGTCGTACTCCTTCCAATCGTACTCGTCTGCACGCTCCGTGGCGCAGTGTTGCCCGCTCGCCGCGTTCATCACCCGCCGATACAACACGAAGTACTTAGTACTCGACAAGCCCCCGTCGAAACCGGCCTCCCATTTCAAAGTCACGTACCCCGGCCCTATCTTTTGACTAGCTAAAGACTTCGGCGATTCCGGCGCGCCTTTCGGCTGCAGCCGGATTTGCGGCCGAATGTTACCCAACGAGTTCTTCACTTTGCAGTAGTACTCGCCGTAGTCTTGCGGCTTCACGTTCCTGATCTTAAGGATGCTCAAGTAGGAATCATTGTTGTCCGTCGTGGTGCTGATCTCGTAGTGGCCCTCCGAGGACATTTGCAGCGGTGCCGTATTAGTTCCATAAAACCACTGGAATTCGGGTTTAGGATATGCCTGAACTCTACATGAAATTTCCGCTGTTTCCATTAAGTCATATGCGACCTTCTTCTGTTGTCGAATCGATATTGGTTCGTCTGTAAAATATTTCAGGGTTAGAAGTAATGATATATTAAACGCGACATTAGAAGTAATAAGTACCTAATACGTAACATTTGATAAAACATTTATGATAGTACCTTCGAATTAATTGGTACCTAACTAAATTGTTGAAAGCTGTAAAAATCGTACTGGACTTGTCTAACGAAAAGCGAAAGTTAATCAGAATTTGATCAAGCGAAGATTAATCAATGACATAATCCATTGGTTCTATTACCGTCGCTATTTGTTGTAGATATAATACTCGCTGTCTACAAACTGATCTTGTTTTTACTCTCGTTATATAACTTTTGTAAGATCAGCTTTCCATACTTTCGCTTGTCGGATTTACTTATTTTTTAATACTCATTGCGTCATAAAGTTGGATTAAATGCAAATGCAAATCCATAGTAATTATCTAAACGGATAAACTTTGTTGGCATATAGAGGTGATGTTTGGAACTGCCCGTAGGCATAGGTAGGTATTTTTTTTATATTAACATGCAGCTTTTCCACATACTGATTAAAAGACAGCGACATACACTTTTTTAAATAATAACATAATTATTTAATAAACAATTAAAATATATTACGTTTGATTGACAGTGTTAGCTGTCGAGTATCATACGGATGATTTTACAGGGTTTTTATTTCTGTTTTGTGCCAGCGCTTAGCCTTTCTATGCGGTCGTAGTGTCATTAATATTCAGAATAAAATTATTCAGCTTAAAAAAGCAAAAGAGTTTGTAACAACGCTAAAACAAGTAAAACACGTAAAAGCTTTCCTACGTTTAGACAAAAGTTACGTTACGTCAGGAAAATCATACAATACTTACGTTCTATTCGGAGTTGCATTGCGGATTCCACTTTTTTGACTTCGTTTTCAAAGGAGCATGTGTACACGCCTCTGTCTTCCGGCAAAAGGTCGTCTTCGTTGGGCCTGGCTTTGCCGTAAAACCTAAGCATACTCTGAATGTTGTACACGGCGTTTCTGCTGTCGTTAATCTCGGTTTTTATTTCGTACAAATTTGTGTCTTGTTTGATTTCGTTATTATCCTTGTACCACTTGACGTTAGGTAGAGGTTTGCCCAGGGCTATACACGTCAAAGAAAAGTTGTGTTCTCCAGAATTTTTAATCATATGCGGCTGTAACTTAGACTGAAATCTAGGCGGCTGGTAGACTTCGAGATTCACGGAGGCAAATTCGCCATGACCAAGTTCGTTTGTAGCCTGGCAGTGGTACACACCTTCACTTCCTAGATGCGCGCTGGGGATGGTGTATTTGCTTCCTGTCGCTAGAACATTAGGTTTGGTGTCGCCGGTGTCAATATCCCTGAACCAGCGGTACTGAGGCGCTGGCCAGCCTGGTGGATTTGCACTGCACGTAAGAGTAACCGCTGCGCCCTCTTGCGCAACAGGCCTGTCCGGGCTGATGTGGGCACGACCTGGCTTGTGACGCACCAACACCGCTACCGAAGCACTGTTAGCACGCTCCACGCGATTACCACTACTCGAAGATATCACGTTCACCGCACGACACACATAAGTACCGGCCATTTCAGCGTCTACTCGTGTCAATAACAATGTATTACTTTTTTGTCGAAAATCTGGCTTTTCCTCCTTTGTCCATTCAATGGATATTGGCTCCGGATTAGCCGAAACTTCGCAACGAATTTCGACAGTGCCACCTTCTTCGGCTTCGTAAGTTTTAGAATCTACTGTTACTGTCGGGGGATATAAAACGTCTAAATAAATCTCTTTTTCCCCGGGGCGACCGAGTCCATTGTCTGCGCTGCATGTGTACTTTCCCGCATCTTGAACGGTAATACCTTGAATCGTGTGAGTAAAGGAATTGGATATGTATTTTCCGTTCCTAGTCCACCTCACAGTATTAACTTTCGGTTTAGCGTCTACCTTGCACTCCATCGTAGCAGTCGCATCTATTTCCACTCGTAACGGATTTTCTGGTCCAATTTCAATGCGTGGAAAATCTACGAAAAAATAAAAAAACGCATTATATTATTACAACATGAAATAACAGAAGAGGAATGTTTAGTCGATTTTAGTATTTGATTCGCACCACATCTGGTGCATTTAAAAACGAATGGAATGTTTATTTTCTCGAGATGTTTAATTTACATTGGTGGGATAACAAATCTATCATCCAGTACCCAACGTTGCAACATAGCCAACATACTGAAGTGATACGAGTAATGTTTCACAATATGATGTTTTCATTTTATTCTTGAGTCATGCCAGATCTTATAGGAAACGGATGTCGGTGTTCTACATACGCTGCACACCAGTTACTAAACTGTTTACAGAACCCGTCTGAATTAGAACATGCATTGCAGTCGTTCATGGCTCATGTTTTTCATTTCGGTCGGCGCATGAAAAATTTAATCGGAATTTGGGAAGCGTTTTGATATAAATATAGCGGCAGGAACTGAGCGGCGAATGATAAATATTTATGTTATTAGTTCTTAATTACGCCAGCGTGTGCCGGATAAAACTGAATTTTTGGAACAACCGATTTTTTGTTTTACGATCATATTGCAATATTAAATAACGACGGCAACAATTTCAGCCTTAAATTATGTATATCCTTTTTATGTAACACTGGCACTTATTTACATATTAATGAACTCTTGTGTTACTAGATAGTAATATTATTCCAAAATTAAACATCATTATTCGATATATGACAAGACAATTTATTTCTTTACAACAATAGTTTTACTTTTTGTAGTTACTTACATTATATGGTTACTTTACATAACATTACAGTTAGATACATTATTATGTTCATTAAATATTAATGTTATCAAGTATTTAAGGTGGGCAAATAGCAACATAGATCTAAAGACATGAATACTATCCGGAAAGATTATTAACCTATATGTGTCGAATACAGACTTTGAATTACACACACCACACACGTAAACATTTAAACACGTATTTAAATTAGTTTTATGCCCTCCTCCAGAAACGCTGATGTAAAAGCAATTAAAAATCCCATATAAGATCAAAGAAATGATTAGATGAATGTAGTAGAGCTGAAAATGTTGCAAACTCTCCTTTTCATATTTACTCGACTATGAGACATTTTTACTTTTGAAGTATTGTTCTGTACTTATGTATTGTACAAACATTTTATAGGTGAGACGTAACCAAGTAAACAAGCACATTACATGCTGTCTAACACGACTGCTTTGATACTATTTAAAAGCGTATTTGCAAAAAACGTCCAAGGCAACAAAAGGTTTGCGTTTAGCCCGCGGCCTGCAGCCTCGTTGGGGAATGTAGTGCCCGTTGCGACTATATTTGCTTTCCACGGTGCAAAGGAACTGGCTCAAACAAAATCCCTCATTTCGCTTTCACAACATCCCATTACACATCGCACGTACCAGGTAGCATACAGTAACGCTCCCAATGGTTTTATTGAGCGCTACAGCGCAATGTTAGTACGTTCTGTGAATTGACATTCATTGAATAGATTCGATATTGAATTGGGTTCGTAGAAATCTGTATACAGCGCAAAATAAACGGAATCAAGTGTCGCTGTGTAGCTGAAGCCAATAAGTAAAATAATCCCAAAGGACTATTGTTATTCGATTTGAGATTCAATCAGTTTGATAACTTATTGGTATGTATAACGGGAGTCTTACGGAACAACACAAAAGGTTATATCGAATTTAAGGTTTAATTAACTAAATTGATTGGATCTTAAAGCCGTCTGAATTATTCAACTCGTATGTTACCCGGAGAGTTATATCTTTTTACCTAATCCAATTTGCGCAATAAATCAAATTGCAGTGTTATGTTTGGTAATAAAACAAGCCCTATTGCAGTAAAAAAAGTTATATTTCAGACATCAATAATGTTTATCTTAGTAAACAAAGAGAGACACAAATACAATAATATTATTACGCAAACGCATTTTCAATTAATTTTAAATTAGAACAATAAAATAATTATATCATGCGAATATATAATTATACTTTCTATAATATTGTGTAGTATGTAGAGTCGAGATCATATTTAATTAAAAGTTATATTAATCTATATGTAACAATTATAGCCCTGTTATAGTATGTGCAAAATCTATGACAGGTCTTTGGCTAGATTACCTAAGATTTTATTCATGAGAACATCTTACGTATCGTATAGGCCATGTTTGAACTGCGGTACCTACCCGTACAAGTCACTCGGCACTTCTTTGTGGCTTTTTGATGGGTACACTATAAAATGAACTACTTAATTTTTAAAGCAGGCAAAGCGTCTTTGCCTTTTTTACTTTTACAACCTGCTAAAGTTTTGTGTTGTTAGCATTTTCTAGAGTGGTTTTAGTAGGAAATCTTTGGAGTTTGGCTACACGGCTGTGGGAGTCTGGATAATGCTACAAGGTAAAGTTTGTAATGTTGTTATAAGGCTGATACAAGTTGCAGATACTAACAAAGTTATCGCTTTCTACTTAAAAATCTAATTTGAAGGTTATAGAATAAAATAAATAATATTTATTCGCGATCTAAATATATAAAATAGGACGCCCATTCTTGTAGCATAAATTGATATTTAGAACAAGATTTTTTGACCTTTAAAGAAAATTATATTAATCTTATAAGAAAGAAACTTTGAAAAATTAATAGAATCTGAAATTCGAATTTAAGATTACTAGATTGAGTGACTAGACTAACCACCAGCACTACTCACCTTCTTCACATTCATTCATCATAATTCACATTTTAACATATACTCTTTTATAAGATAAAATATGTGTACCCGGCTTACATTACATAAAAAAGTTGTTTATTTACATCCGACGTCCCTGTTTGGGCCACAAACACATATGTGTACCAAATTTCAACTTATATGCTCCAGTATGTACATTCGTTATGAAATGTGACTGACGTAGTAAGTTAATAAAGGATCAATTTTATTTCAACACTAGCTGACCCGGCAAACGTTGTTCTGCCGTATAAAATATTATATGTGTTATCTACTATGTTATGCATGTACTATATGTGTACTTCCTCTTGAATCACTCTATATATTAAAAAAAAACTGCATCAAAATCCATTGCGTAGTTTTAAAGATCTAAGCATATATAGGGACAGGCAGCGGTAAGCAACTTTGTTTTATACTTTGTAGTGATTCCTAACTTAAAATACATAGAAAATCACAATAAACTCACAGTTAACACTGAGGTCGACGGTAGCATCCAGCTGCTGGCCCTCAGACATGGCTCGGTTCCACACCACGCAGCGGAAGGTGGCGCCGTCGTCGTCGCGGCTCGGCACCAGCGCCAGCGTCGCCACGGACGGCTCCGCACGTGTACGCCCGTGGACTAGGGACGCCTCCATGGGGTAGGTGGAGCCGTCGCGGTACCATCTAGTTAACAATTATTATTTGGTCAATATTTAGAAGTTATGAATACCTACTTATCTTATTCTTGCCAGTTGGTAAAACTCCTTTAGTGCGACCGGGCAAGCACCACCGCCACCCTCATAACCTCCGTGAAACAATTTTAGTGTTTCGGTTTGGAGAGGCGTGGTTGCCACCTATACTTATACAGTGATCAAACTTAGGTATGATTTAATCGTACTTGGGGATGATTACTAATGCCCATGGGCGACAGGGACCACTTACCTTCAGGTAGACTGCATACTCGTTTGCTATGTTTATACGACGAAAAATATATGTTTTTTCGTAGACCTCTTACAGTACGCTGAGATGGTCGAGGGCGAAATGGATTTCATACAGTGACAAGACGCACTTAGTATTCTCTCATCTCATCTAACTCATTTTTGCTACAGCTTTTCAGTAAAATGTGAAAAGGTCTGGGCGAATGAATATTCATAGAGTTAACCAAGATTTTTTTAATTCTCTCAGACGTGTAAATTTCCTCCGAATATTTTCGCTCACCAAAAAGTAAGTGATAATGAAATTGTACGCACAATAATTTTGTCATTTAAGGGCGCGTGCCTGGAAGTTATATTCTAATCAATATGCAGCAGTAACAAGTTATTAAAAAAGGAAAAGAATTGCCTCTCTATTTCTTCCTACTTTTGGTCACTTTATACGAAAAGAAACAGTTAAAATGGAGAAGCCAAAATATATCCAGATATAATTCAAGTTCCTTATAGAAACAAGTTATAATCTCAAAAGATCATATTTCTATTAGGTATTAAATTTAGAGTGTAGAGCTTTGCTAAGCTAGTGGGACATTTTATTTCAAAAATATTACACTGTAATAACATTTAACTTTAATTAGTAAAACATTTATATTTCACATTACGTCGTATATGTGACGCTAAATTTACTAGAATGTAAAATATGACTAATTTACTTCCACAATCGGCATAAATCATAAATTGTACTCATTAATATGGCTACTTAAACGTACCTAATCGAGTGACTTAAATTATGTAGTTTTAATAAATAATCACGTTCCATACTTACTTTATAATAGGTTCTGGCGAGCCCCCGGAGCTAGAGCAAGCTAGCTTGAGCTCCTTCCCCTCTTGCGCCTGCGCATGCACGCCGGGCGACAGCAGCGGCGGCTGGGGCTGGGTGAGCACGGTCAAACTGTGCCCCTGCGAGTGGAGCGTGCGCCCCGACCCCCCGGCCTTCACCCGGCACTCGAAGCGCCCGTTGTCGCGCTCGTACGACACGTTCGACACCAACAGGTCGTAACGACCCTCCGTTGGTGCGTAGGTTATTCTGTAATATAAATGTTATTGAACAAAGTGAAGCGATAGGGTTGTAGAAGATGGCTGATGGACGGAGTACGGCATATTCTTGACTGTTTGAACTTCATATTTACTGCGTAATAATATGATCGTGAGGGGTCGTGATCTTATAGTACGGCAGATGATTTTTGGCTAATTTGAAATTACTGCGTAACACTATTTTATGGAATACAGTAACCAAATGACGGCAAATGCATGTGAATCTGAGCGAAAGCTCTAAAATCCTTTACTAATGCTAAAATATTATTCACTCTGAAAAATACTTAATAAATCTAGTAATTAACGTAAAATACCATATATTTTCGCCCCAAAAATATGGTAGGTAATTCGAGTACAGTATTTTTTAAAATATGGATGTAGTCTAGTTTCACTTTATTTAATACTACGTAATTTATTATATAGTTTCGTATAAATTCACTTCGATATGAGTCATAAATGATATCTGATACAAACGTGGTTCGTAGAACCGCTGTAATAGTATTATTTGAATGAGGATATCTGTTTAAATATATTCTCCTGTAAAATCCAAATGCATAGCTCAATGATTATTATCTTTAATTATCTAAGTCAACCGTCGGACTCTGTATTTGTATTACCGCGCTTTCTTGGTGATTAGTTGGCACTTGTTTTAAACTTGGTATCTATTTAATTTCTCTACTGTCCCTCCATTCCCTTCTTTTCCATTCCATTCTTAAACGAGGATAACCAAGTAGTGTTTTCCAGATATAAAGACGTAAGTTGACATATAGCCTTAATATCTTAGAACACACACACGCTAAAACTTTTCAAATATTCATGAAAAAGGTACATATAAAGTACAAAGGCGAGCAGACATCTCATACATCAGGGAAACAAAGTGGAAAGTGAAAAACACTTTGACGATGATTGTGTGTATCATTCCGTTTTCTTGGCACAGACTTACTGTACAATATCTTGTGTACATATTGTGAAGAGACAAGTTTTTTTTTTCTTTCAGCATAATGAATAGGATCTGTTTGTAATATCGTACTGTGTATTTCATTAATGTGACGACAACGAATTTTATGAATATTTTTGTGTATATTTGGTAAGTCTGAGAATAGGTCGCAGACTATTTTTGTACCTTTAGGTAATAGTGTGGCCCTATCCAGATTTTTTATTTATTTATGATTTGGCATCAAACAATACCACACCATATGACCCCTAACTTACCACCCACCTAAACACAGCTCATTTTTTTTATAAAACAACGTATACTAGAACTTAGATAATCGACCCAAGTACTTTTTGTGGGCATGGCTCAATGTACCGCATGGATTGTCACTTCAAATGTAACACAATGCAATGCAATTCTTGTGTTTCCGCCGGAGTGGCTTGGTCACCAACCATGGCGACAGTGACAATAATTATGATCAGGTGAACTGCAAACCCATTTCTACCTCTATGTTTCTATACCAAAACCAGATTTGCTGTAATCCAATTCAACGACTGAGATTGATAGTTTAATGGCAAAGAAAACCGGTGTTTCCTTCCTTAGATATCGGTATATCTGTATGATTTTTAGCCATTTTAATCATCTGTCTACCCGCCGCGACAGGTATTTAAGATTATTGAACAGATTGATAGGTATGATTTGCACTGCTTGCTTGGGGATATAACTTAAGAGGAATTTGCAGAAATATAGAGGCGCATGAGTTGATGCGTCGACAGGAATGACGCGTATTCGGTCATAAATACTCGTTTCAAACATAACATAACCTATAATAAAATCTATTATCTCCTGATTCAGTTCGTCTCAATGTTAGCTGCGTTACTTACTGGTAGTTAGTTTCTAAAGGGATGTTGCCAATGGCGACGTTGTCATGGCCGCTTGTCGTGCTCCGGACCCAGTAGTATGTGAGGGACTCTCCAGCCGTGGGCTCGAGGGCAAATCTGCATTGCATAGTGACGTCATCCCCTTCCCGCGCGTCGTGCTGCTCATCCCCCGCTCGCGTCCATCCAACTGAAAAGAAAACGGACGTTACAATTTGCACTTCGTTATTCATTCACAAAGTTTCGCTCGACGGAGACGTTCAAATAGAACTACAGAACTAGAGCTACCTTTTGTTTCGTCCTTTTAATTGGTTGCTGGTATACAATGTTTGGTACCTGCCGTTTGGTACTGCGCTCGGTTTTACAAAAATCCGGCCACGCTCCGCGGAATTCGAACCGTGAAATGGAAATGCTTCGCCTAATCCAATAAATGTTTTTGGCTTTTTGTGTACTTCAATAAATCAGTAAAAATCGGGTAACGTAAACGGAGTTAATAGAATACGAGGGGTTTATATCGATTTTATTTCTAGGTACACAAAGGTGGACATATATTTTAATAACATTTTATTTTTTTCTCTCCGGTCCAAATCCTCATGGCTGTAGTTCACAATTTTATTTACATTTTGCATGATACACGCAAGATGTAGATGATACTTTCCCTAATCACGACCGTGAGTACCTATCGTCAGTATTTCGTCAGTACTTTTGGTCGGTCTGGCTTATGTTTGGGTCTTAACCTTAATGAAAATATTTACTCAATTCAAAATAATAAACAAAGACATTTGATTTTATGAAGCTTAAATATATGAGCTATTTATTTTGAATAACTGTATTCTTGAAATTAATAAAAATATAAACACAGATGATGTCGAACTCACATTAGTTGTGAAATACAAGTGTTGCCTAAACCTAAACCTACACAAATGATGTAAACGTCAAAGCTCGTTAATAATTATGGAATTTCGAAATAAAAGTACTGTGCTCGTAACAGTCGTAACCTGACTGACCTCTGAACTAAATAATTCGTTGATAAGTGCGTCTAATAAATCATCGACCGTTCGTCGTAAGTTTTATCACTGACAAAAGCTCTCATTAGGGGCCTTTGAGCAGTATTTAAAATCCATATCTTTCAATTTTATCACAAGAACTTGGCTACATTTGAAGAAAAAACTGTTTAGTTAAATAAGTGAATGCTTTAGTTAATAATTTATGTAACAATGCAATTTTCGTTTTTGGTTAAGTTTGGTTTGGTTATTTTGGTATAATCATCTGAGTGATTTCGAAACACTATAATATTGTGATTTAGGAAACTTTTAACTTCTTTTATTTCTATTATTCTTTTAGGTTTATATGAAATAATTAATTATGTATTTTAATTGATAACAACACAAAAATCGCATTGTTTGAGATCCTCAGAGAGACGACCTTAAGGGTTTTATGAAGGAGGACCGTTAAATCACCTGAAATTTACTCATTCGTTTGATTATTTATGCTGTATGTTTTGTTAGATGATGATCGTAATCTGAAATAAGGTTTTGTCATAATCTGATTGAGAACATAAAATAAAGAATTGTTTTTTTTATTCTTTAAGCTCTTCTGAAAATTATTCTATGATAATTATTTGATTTAACGCTTTTATCGCTTATTGAAAGACTTATAATATTTTTTGTTATGTGCACAAAATTTAATTTGTTTTTTTTTTTACATTTAATATACACGGCATACACATTACAGCTGAACGGTGCGCTGAAAAAAACAAACTGTGAGAGTAACAACGCTGAACTTTTGTTCGGAAAATGCGTTCATTATGGGAAAAACCATGTGTTTTTACTACACTGGCCCAGACGATAATATAGCCATATCTTTTAATAACACTAAAATATTTTTTCTTAATTAAAGTTTTATAATAACCTTAATGTTTATAGAAATTTATTGTATGTATATAAAAACATAGCTTAATATGAAGTTGTTTAGTTTAGATAATCGGATTTGAAATAAATAATGTATTATGTTACATGTCAAATATCTATATGGAATTGGTTGTCCTTTAAAAGTAGTAAAACAAGTTGTAAGGACATTTAATAAGAAAGGAGGAAATTTATGTATACCTAAAGGTGATCGCGATCTATAGATCTATATATCGTATACCTACTATAGGTATCTGCTTAAAGGACGTAATGAAACCGATACAGAACATAAGGCCCCATACAGACGTCATACTAGGTATCTGAGGAACTTTTTAGTCTGAAAATACAACCTTTCGAAATACATGCAATAACGCACACGCGGTACAAGACATGCAAGAAGTCAGTTAATTAAGTTTTTACATTTTATGTTTTTGCCTAGGAATTGATCGCACATATTACCTAAAGTATGATTATCGTTATAATCGGTAATTTATTCATACAATCTATGCCAGTCATTTAAAAACTTTTGTTTTTATAGTAGAGAAAATCGTACTGATATTTTAACAGCGTAATATTAGTACTATTATTGTAGTGTAGTGTCTACTAGATTTTAGCTTGACATATACTTACATTACGAAAAGAAAGTCCTGTAAGTAAATTGCGATACCACGGGTACTTCAACCATCAATTTAAAATTAAATAAAAAATTAAATCAAAAGAGTGAAGCTTTATAATAAAAATAATAACCAGAAAAACTCCTACAACAAACATGTATAATAACTACTAGCATGAAGTACTGAGATATCTAAGAGGCTGACCTAGTACACTGAAAGGCAATCCCCTTAGTCCCCAGTCTATTTAACGTCAGCTGTCAGGAATTGAATTGAAAGGAACCGAGAAGCAGGGGTATAATTAGGAGACGACTAGAGTGCTATTCGGCCGACCAGCTGAATTAAACGATGAATTTTTTAAACTTCCCTATTACGGCAATTTATCTTCCTGCATTCTGAATGCCTTATTTAATATTTAACTTGCCTAGGTACTTGTAAGATAATAAGGCATAGATGACCAAACTATCTCCTACACAACCAATTAAGGGATATCATAAATTTCTTGTAATCGTAGTGCTTTTCGTAGAGTGGTCACCGTCGCCTATGTACATATTGTACATTGAGATAAGTGACCAATGCATCGCTTTCTTAAATGATACTTTTTCTGCAACTTTTAGAAGTAAGTACAAAATATGTATTTTTTTCTGTAAAATTGTAGTAGGTATATCATTGTTATTTTCTTTTACCCAACTACGGCATACTGAATAACTGCTAATGACTTTAGCATCATATATTTGTATGTTACCCTGTTTTGATTAAAGTCAAATATGATTTATTTTAATTATTAAAGTCCTCTGGGAGTAAATTGTAAACTCTTGTATAAAAAACACAAAATATGTAAGTTATATTTCGGTAAAATATAAAATCGGTGATCACTGAACAGACAAATAAATAAACATAAAATAAAAATATACATATAAATTACTGGACTTCTATACATCCAGTAATACTTCAGTAGGGATAACAAAGTCGAAAGCCACATAACTCTAACTTCAGTAACTTTATTATAGCTTTAACGTAATAAAACTTTAGTAGGTGAGTGTGAATTTTAGCATATTCCGGTGCCCGAATATGAAATATTTCTGTGAAAAGGGCTCGCAATTTTATGTCTATTTGACTTTTTGTACAAATATAACATTTTCTCCAGAGTGTAGTAAAACAACATAGGACTAATTTCACCACTTGCTATAATAAAACTTAGAACTTATTTGTTTTGTATATTCTACTAGCTGACCCGGCAAACTTTATTCTGCCATATAAAATATTATCAATGTTTTTCTTCTATGTTATGCATGTATTATATACATATAAACCTTCCTCTTGAATCACTCTATCTATTAAAAAAACTGCATCAAAATCCGTTGCGTAGTTTTAAAGATCTAAGCATATAGGTATAGGGAAAGACAGCGGGAAGCTCCTTTGTTTTAAACTATCTTAGTGGATATGAACATGAACAAGTAAAGATAAAACTACATGTCGTTACAACAGGAACCAGCCGTTTAACATGTTACACGAAGCAAGAAAGAATATTTGCTAGTCGCGGTCACTCATTCAAGAATGGAATGATTCGAAGTTATTGAGTAGTGGAAACCATAGGAAAGTAAAAAGAAGCAATGTTTACGTTGTCTAAATATTCTCATTATGTAGTGCGTCAGTACCAAGTGGTAGAACTCATTTAGTTCGACCGGGGACGTACCACCGCCATCATCATAATCCTCCGTGAAGCAGTTGTTGTGTTTCGGTTTGGAGAGGCGTGGTTCCCGGCTACACTTATACACGAGGCGAACATCTTAGTCTTCAGGGGTAGCTACGATTTAATTGTACTTGGGGATGATTCGTGATGTTCATAGGCGGCAGTGACCACTTACCATCAGGTGGACTGCTCGTTTGCTACCTTTATACGATATAAAAAAATCTTATGTACTGCGAGGTGACAACGCGAGTATGTCCAAGAGCATATGACAACAACATTGTTTTTCCAGACAGTATTTTTGGTATCTGTAAAACAAGATGCTGAAAAACTATCTAGTATTACAAAGTGACAAGGTTATAGAAAGTTTCTGAAATTCCTAATAAATTATTCTATGATAATTAATTAATTATTCAGTCCCCAGAAAGTTCAGTTAATACTTCAGTTATTTTGATGTTACTAATTAACACAAACAGATGGAAGCAACTCGTATTAATTTCGGTTCTGATCTTATAAGGAGACATGTTCGGAATCAACGAAATAACTTGTGTTAACTTGACTAGAGACGTAACTTATTTCCCCGACTTCAATCAGAAGTTAGGATTTTCACTTTGCCAAACGTAGCGAAAACGGATACCGTGCTCTGTACTTCCATCAATATGTTTTCGGATTCATCCAAAGTGAAGTTTGACATGTAATGTCGTACGAGACCAATGTCAAAATCAATTTATAGCTTGAATTTCGAAGTCGTATGGAATAGAGCACAAAATATGTTTTATTCTTCACAAGCTGTACCCGCGGCTCCGCCCGCTATCCCTCCTTTTAAGTGTTGAATTTTTATGGCCTAAAATCATCCCGGGGGTCTTCTCGACAGATTATTAAAGTTTGCATTAAAATCCGTTCAACCATTTTCACGTGATGCGCGGTCAAATAAACAGACAAACAGATAAAAGAGACAAACAGACAAAAAATCTAAAAACTGTTGGAACGTTTTTAGATTTTTTTACGAATATCTTCCATGTACAGACTTTTGCCCCTCTTTAGCTTTATTATATGTATAGATTAA
>DWNR01001002.1:0-16614 GCA_018250455.1 Polygonus leo
GTCGTTCGTGTAGGGGCGCGATCCCCCTTAGATGAGCGTGTGGCCCTTGGTCGGCGCGCTCGTACATAGAGCGCGCTAACTGGGTCACAAACTCTTCGAGTGTTTCCACTCGGAGGTCGCCCGGGGTTGCCCCATTCGCGCCTGCAATGTACATACGCAACGCGTACCCACCGCTACCCGTTGCATATCGTCGATTGTTAATCGAACATTGATTGTTTTTCTTTACGTTTTTGAACAAATCGACAATCGAATATTAATTCCTTCGATTGTCAACTTATTCAATTGAGTTTTTTTGAACAGTCACCCATCGTTAATCACCGATAAGACATATCTAGTCGGTGTAATACCCCGATAAGACATATCTAGCCTAATATTTAAACACATTTACGATTCTAATAGTTATAAATACTTACATTAATAAAGAAAAATAACTTACTGGCTTGAAATAGCGAAAATTATTTTTTTTCTAAATTTTTAACGTCAAGTCTAAATAGTATTAATAAATAACATCGTACAAGAAAACACTGACACAAACATTATTAGTTAAAGTTTGTTCTATTTTTTTTATTTGCGTTGTTTTAGTGACGATCAATCGTTGGTCAGTAGCTGATGCTACCAAACTTAGACTTTAGCGATAAGCGTCGAGTCCAATACGTCTATGATCGTAAGCATTAGGACATCACAATTACTATCCATTTCTTATTACATTTTGAGGAACTCAAAATTCCAAAATTGGTTCATAAACGAAGACGATACACGTAAACGTACTAAAAAATACATACAGACGAACATTAATATTTTTTAAAAAGTGACATATGTATTCACTATATATTTTTTTTAAATATTATCTCAATAATCATTTTTTCAATGGTTGTGATCGTTCACATATTTGGTGACTTCTCCATAATCGGTCCATAACTTCGCTCTGCATCCGAAGGCGTCTTTAATACATCTCCATCGTTGCTTAGATCCATTGCCGGCACACCTCCTGAACCTATTTGGACCGATTTGTATCACTGGGTTTCCCATTTTGGATAACAGGAATGTTACACCTGAAGATGGTGCTGCCGATGCTGAAAGAAAATAAATAATACTATAGTACCTATTCCTAAATGTGGCTTCACTAAAAATAACATTCACAATTTGTCCGAATATAGATAGGCGTCAACAAGTCGATTGAACTTGATGGTCACCCGTCGATAATTGAACGAATGAATCGTCTACGAGTTAAATTGATTGTAATCAATAGCCATCAATAAAATTTTGTTGTATTGAACACTGAATATTTGTATTATAGGTAAATGTTGATAACCCTTTAAGTCGTGAACATCGCTAGAAAATCAATTTAATATATGAACATGAAGCTCATAATAAACTATCTCACTGGTTTAGATTGTCTATTCTTACAACCTTGAAGACATTTGAAATCTGTCAATCCAATCATTTGGCCAAAATAGTGTAGAAGAGTATCAACTATTGATCTCAATGGTTTCATGTATTCCCATTAATCCCAGTGTTGATAAAATAATAGCAACAAATAGAAATACATAAATATACCCAGGAGTATTGCGTAAATATTATTTATATTATAATATACATTTATATAATAATATTTGACAGTACGTAATGAAGCCCATGAAAACAATTGACATTGGTATAAAATATTTCGTATATTTTGCATAAGTATCACATATTTTAAAAATAACAGCAATACGAGTACAATACATAAATTAATTTAATTAATTAATATTTATAGTATTTACTGTTCTACATAAAGCGTTATTGTTAAGTGCTGACTAGAGCCTAAAAAGCAATTTGGTAAGAGAAGAAAAACAAGCTATATAAATAATAGTGCAACTACAGTAATAACAACTATAACCGCGAATTACAGAAGAAAAATCGTTTTTTTTTTCTTTATATCACACTAAAAAGTATATACATTATTATAATTGCAATTATTTGCAACCCATAGGGTAGGGTGGTGCAAGAGTGCGCGGAGCTATTTGTCTAATTTTGCCGTAAAAGACTGTTCTATAGTCTTTTACGGCAAATTTAAATTGTCCAGTTTACTGTAATACTTTAATACAATTATATTACAGTAAACTTATAAATTAATATCTGCCGTAAATGCTGTTATATGATTAACTTTTCGCGCTCTGGTACACCGCACCCTTTAGAAAAGATTGTTCAATTCATTCAAAATCTAAATGTAGCTTAAAACTAAATACCTTAAAACTAAACAAAACCGAAAGATAAATCGGTGCTACTAGTACTTTGGAAAATTATTAATATATCACCACAAAGTACCTACCGGTATACATAGGATAATAATTGCGATTAAAAAAAGACCCCTACCTCAATAACATCCTAAAGATGTATTTGTAAAATTTCCATATTACGTATCGATACAAAGATTCTTAAATGAAGAGGCGTACAGAATAGTACAAATAGTATTGGTTAATAATGGTTATGATCATCTACATATTTGACGATTTCCTCGTCAATAGTCCACAACTTAGCCCTGCATCGTTGAAATTGACTGCTTTTGATGCACCTCCACCTCGTTTTAGGGCCGTTCACGTCACTCTTCTTAAACCTGTTTGTACCTATCTGGATAACCAGGTTTCCCCTTCTGGACGTCATGAATTGCGCTTCTGTAAAATAAAAAAATATAGATGTTTATTCATATTCACTTATGTAGGTACGGAAATGTACATGATATACATTTTTCAAAATCGTGTACTGATGTCAAATTTGATTGCAGACTTGTAATATTTTTAAATACTATGAACTACAATGAATAAATTTTTATCTTTAAAAATATTGCATCCTGGGTCATGAGTCATCTTTGTTCCTAAAATTTTCATTTAATTATCAATTACTTCTATGATTAAAATCAAAATACTATCAATTATAACATTTATATTCAGATAATATACATTATATTAAGTATAATATATTATCTCT
Organism: Polygonus leo; assembly: GCA_018250455.1. Taxonomy (NCBI): domain Eukaryota; kingdom Metazoa; phylum Arthropoda; class Insecta; order Lepidoptera; family Hesperiidae; genus Polygonus; species Polygonus leo. The sequence continues at coordinate 2,968 of DWNR01001002.1, forward strand.
AATCAATTCAACTATTAAAATAATTTTATTTGCGTGCTTATAGCTAAAATAACTTTATTTGCGTACTGAAATTAATTTTACATAATTTGTGATTATTGTGCCTTCCATTGCTAAAACAATTCCTTTTTGAACGCTTTGAAAATATAACAACTGTAGAATTAACTATCTATAATAATGATAATATATTACTTTTTTACTAATTAGCAATAATTGATTTAACAAATATTTATATGAGAAGCTTTATTTATGTCTAGGTTATATTAGTTAAACATAAAGATCCATAATTAAAAATGTAATTGGAGTAACGTGATATAATGAATCTTATTTAATAACAATTATTCGAGGATATTTATTTACGTTTTGTACATAAGAATTATTTCTTATTATTTTATACTATATTTACTCGATTTTATTTGATAAATTAAAGTATCTTTACAGGTTTTGTCCACAAATTATTAACAGGTACACCTTTCTCTAACATATGTATATAACTTACAGCCAGTATGTTGAATTAAAAGTTAAATTTGTTACTTACATTTACTTCGTAACATTTAAGCCACAGACTATACATATTCCACCTTTTATTAACTTGGCAAGTTTATTTATATACAAACAGATCAATAAAATTCTTGTCAAGGAAAAAGTTGTGGCCAGAAAATTACGAATAAACTTTTCATCTTGTAACTTTACGAGACTCAATTCAAAACGGACTATTACTCTTCAAATTGGCATTAAGTAATCATTGTAATATTAGTAACTATTATAAATATATTTACATGTAATCTTTTGCTTATTTTTTTCTCTTTTTTATTTTATTTGCTCTCTTTTTAATTTAGTTTTACAAGTGATTGTGGTCACCAACTAATTTAACTATCGATTCGTCAATGGTCCACAATTTAGCGCGACAGCCTTGGGAATCTTTGATGCATCGCCATCTTGTTTTGAGTCCATGGCTTTCACTTTTCCGATATCTTCGTCCAGCGAATTCTATTTGTGGATTCCCTTTCCTAGATAATAATATTTTGGGTTCTGAAAGTGGTCACAATATAAGTATTCGTACGTCATTTCGAGTTTACAGACTATGATTAAATTTAATTATAAGTAATAATTAATTTAACTGTAATTAAAAAATAATATCGCTATAAGTATTAAATAAGCAACATTATGATTTGTGAAATTTAAAATAAAATCACGATGTACACTATTACAGTATTTATTAAAAATTCTTATTTGTGAATCAGCTGGATTAATAAAAGAAAATTTTGAGTTGGTATTTACGACTTAGAAGAAGAAGATACTTCTTATCTGCTCCGTTTCTATAATATCAGTTTCTTATTGTTTTTTTTTTAAATAAAGAATATAAAAAAATTCAAAGTAGAAGGTAACCTTTTGGTATTTTTTTTTATTTTTGTATATACAATAGACCATCAATGTTGGCTACAGGCTTATGTCTTTCGTTCAAAGCAAACAAGCAAAGCACTAAATGTAATTCGTCTACTTTTAAGGAACCCATTGTTGTACAGTATTATGTCACAATATTTTTAAATACATATACATATATTCTAATGATTGTGGTCATCTACATGCTTTACAATTTCACAGTCAAGAGTCCATATTTTCGCACGGCATCCTTGGCTGTCTTTTATACAAGTCCATCGGGTCTTAGGCCCTGTGCTTCCCCATTTTCTAAACCTGTTCGTACCTATTTGTATCACAGGGTTGCCCATTCGAGACAGTATATATTTCGGTGCTGAAAATAAAGATAAACTTATAAAATATGTCAACATAAAATATCCGCCAAATTTTTTACAAGATGATTTTTCACAGAAGATATATCTGTATAGGATGGAATTTTTCATATATTATTTCATTGTATTATATAATAAATGCCTTTTCTACAAGTAAATCACAGATAACAAATAAATGTTAAACACATATAATCAATAAACACTATTTACAATTATAGCACTATATACAATATTTTATACTTTTAGCCCCCAACGTAAGAGAATAGTATTAAGGTTTTAAAACGTGGTAGATATGTTGTTTTCTTAATTTTTAATCTGTATCTTGTATACTGTTTAACTTTAAAATTTCATCAACTATCAAATATATGACTAGTGCGTCATTGCCGCTATTAATACTTTTGACAGTCCGATAAAATAATTTATTTTTCATATAGTTCATGTAACAACCCATACTGATTGTGAAGAACCTTATCTAAATGTGAATTATACCTTGGCATAAAATCATAAAGTTATGATACATCATAGTATGTAACGATGTAATCACACACTGCTTGCTTTATGTCACTACTTAATGATTATGTACATCATTATATTTGACTATCTCTCTTTCCACCGTCCATATCTTAGCCCTGCAGCCGTGGTGGTCTTTAACACATATCCAGCGTACCACGGCCCCCTTACTTCCACTCCATTTATTAAATCTATATCGCCCAAGCTGTATCACTGGGTTCCCCCTTCTTGATAACAAAAATATTGCATCATCTGAAATGATATGATTTGTTTTATGCAAAAATATATTAGTATTCGTTATAATGAACTAGACTAAAAAAAATAATCTGCACGAATTAAAAAGTACAATAATGTTACAATGTATTTATTGTCAAAATGGACAACTAATAAACTTTCCTTATCGGTGGATAATACACGTAGATTTTGAGATACAAAATACTTTATACACTGATTCGATTATCACATAATATTGCAGAAAATTATAAAAAAAATCAGCAGAAAAAAATGACTCAGTAGAATAACTCTCCTAAGATATAATAACAGAGAATAAAGAATCTGTAACAGCCGAAATTGTTTTAAAATGAACACGTCTTATTGCCCATTTAGATTAGTTAGTGGTTATGGAAATTGCAGAACTTAATTACTTCATTATTGAGAGTAATTATGGAGGCACGACACTTATTGCCTCGTTTGGTGCACACCCAGCGCGCCCGAGGACCGTCGACTCCGAAGCTTTTGTTAAATCGATACTTCCCCATCTGGATAGCCGGCATCCCGAACCGGGTCTTCGTGAATACCACTTCATCTGGACATAATAATAGACTAATAATGCATGTTATAGAAAACGGTTACTTAATTTCAATATAGGAATAAATCATCATGTATATGTTACTGTCTTTTATTACCAAAAACGACTAAGACGAAAATTTCAAAAAAGGTGTTTCAAAGGGCAAAAGTAAATTATGAAAAACGGACAGATAAAACAAAATCATTTTTATTATTTTCCGATTTATTTAGTTCTTAATATATAAGCATCGTAAAGTATGTTTTTGTACACGAGACAGTATTAAAGTAGTTGCCTTGGAATTATGGACATCCGTATGATAGAACGTCTGGTATTCACAGGTGTTCTGTCCAAAGCCGAGACACACATCACTTTGTCAACAAACTTATAGTTTTAATGGTTATGACCATGACAGAACTTGATGATTTCGTCATTTAACGTGATGACGGTAGCTCGACACTTGTGCCCCCTCTTGACGCAAACCCAACGAGCGCGGGGCCCCTTGCACCCACTCCACTTGTTGTACCGGTATTTCCCCATCTGTATGGCCGGCATTCCGTAGCGAGTGGTAGTAAATACAGGAACCAGGTCTACAAAAAAAGGAATAATAACAAATCTAAGGCAAGTAGTCTTAAATATCATTGAAGAATTTTGAACATTAGAGGTTTTCATTTTATCGCGTTCCGTACATAAAAATAGGCCGTGCATAAATGGTTTAAAATTTACTTTCAATTGTTTCATGATTAAAATGTTTGGTAAAATAATTAAATATTATATTCGTTCAATATATTTGTCCAATACATTAAAATACTTATTCCATCTGAAATACGGCTGAGTAATGGCTGAATCTGAAATATGACGGATGATGATGAACCATAAATTTACATTTCTCATTTTAAGTTATAAGAAAGTAGTAACTCAAACAAGGGAAATTTTATGTAGATTCGTTATATTATGCTTATAACATCTAGTAAAATATTTTACATAACGGATTACTACTAAATTAGGTACTTTAAGTTGCTTTTGGGTGACCATACATATTATGGTCCCTAATATTGCAGTAAAATATCTTTTTCCTCATAAAAATGTACTGGCAAGACGTCCAACTCTTTCTTCTCCTTATCACCTCATTTTATTGTGACTACGAAATGCTAAAGCTATCAAGCTACAGTCCAAAAATCGCACTAAAATGCTTCTAGTGATTATGATCATGAGCGAATTTAATTATCTCATTGTCCAGGCTGATGATAGTTGCTGGGCACTTGGATTTGCTCACATTTTTGACGCAAATCCAACGTATACGGGGCCCCTTGCACCCACTCCATTTATTGTACCGATATTTCCCCATCTGTATGGCCGGCGTTCCGAAACGAGTAGTAGTAAATACCGGAACAAAGTCTACACAAAAAATAAGGTAAAATCAAAAATCATGTAGTATCCTAGACTATTACTATTACCTAGACTATTATCACTATAAAGCGATACTTTCTATTATTTTATATCATGGATACATGTTTGATAACTGTTCTCGTTACATATACAATATTATAGATGAATTTAAAAAATACTTTTTTTCACAAAATTTCGCCTCAAATAAATTTATTCTAACCAATCCATTCAAATCAAAAATCAAAATTATTTAAAACGTAAATATATCATAAACGGTGAATGGCTGGGGGACCATAGGCACTATGAGTCCTTAATATTGCAGTAAAAATATCTTTTTTTCTCGTAGGTCAAGTCTCATGGGGCCACAAGACTTACTTTTAATGCTCCTTACCATAAACTTATACCACTCATACCATAAGTACTAGAGCTAAAATTGTCATACTAAAGTCAAAATATCATACTGAAATACTCCTAGTGATTATGATCATGAGAGAATTTAATAATCTCGTCGTCCAGACTGATGATAGTAGCTGGGCACTTGGTTTTGCAGCTTTTCACGCAAATCCAACGCATGCGGGGCCCCTTGCAGCCACTCTATTTGTTATACCGGTATTTCCCCATCTGTATCGCCGGCGTCCCAAAACGAGTGGTTGTAAATACCGGAACCAGTTCTACACAAAAAATAAGGCAAAATAAAAAATCTTTGGCAATGACCAATAGTGAGTATTTTACATAAGATTTGATTTTCGTTTGATTGATGCATTAAGACATTGTAGAGCTCATAAAAAAGGCTTTTTTTCTATTTTCTCTTAATAACGAACATTAATCTCTCGCAATTTTTGGCAAACATAAGTTTGTTACGCATCAATATTATCCATGTCAACTATCTTAAAATGGTTTATCTCAAAAGATATCTATGATACATACATTATGAATGCCAATCAACTTGCTTAGTTTTTTTTTGGTTATGACAAACGAGTAAATCACAATGTTTAAGTTGTATCAAGATATTATATTTCGTTCAACAAAATGTATATTTCAATGATTCTTGAGTTAACACCTAACATCCTAATTCCATTAAAATTACAGAGATCCTCTTTAATGTTTCAGTAATATCGTCTTGTGAAAATTATGATCTTGCTTGAAGAACATTTTATAATAAGCTTTTTGCATATGGTACTTAACACGTGTGACTAAATGACTTTAGGCTTATAACACACCAACACATACCTTATCAACTACGCGAGATGTAAAGCTATCTAAACACACTACTGAAGTATTCCTAGTGAGTATGATGATGAGAGAATTTGATAATCTTATTATTCATAGTAATGATGGCAGCCGGACATTTGTAGTTGTGGCCTTTCTTGACGCAGACCCAACGCTTACGGGGCCCCTTGCACCCACTCCACTTGTTGTACCGATATTTCCCCATCTGTATAGCCGGCATTCCGTAACGCGTGGTCGTGAATACCGGAATCAGGCCTATAAAAATGTAAAAACAATAATATAAGGTAAAAACATTTCTTTCAGGATTTTGGTTAATAAAATATTATAATACGCAAAAAGCGGTCTTAATATATTACATATTAAATAGTTACAACATATTTATTAAAAAACTAGCTATCAGGTTAGTTTTTGTTTAGTTAGGGTTAAATAGTAGTACTTTACACACGTGCGAATAGATCTGAAATTATGACATATCCACTATATGTCATAATTTCAGATCAATCGATATTAATATATTATTACTGAGTAATACCTACTTCGTAAGAACAAACATACATGAAATTGCTTTTGCATGAAGCACCCGATCACAGTTACTACGAAATTTGGCAATCAAAGAACAGAAAAAATGTAAATGTATTAAGTTTCATTTATTTTTTTCATTTTCTTGTTTTAGCACTCATTATCCATAACATGCAAATATTTTATTTTTCAAATTAATCTTGAATTATGAAGACAATAACGAATTAGGTAAGTGAAATAAGTTGATATTTGAAAATACAATTTACTTTTGTTGTATTTAAGATTACTTTTCTAAACTGATAAGTTCACAAATAATATATCATACCACTTATAATATAAATTAGCGTTACCATAAGGTTTATTTAGAGATCCTCGTACAATGATACTTTCTTTCACATCTTTGAAACCAAAACACAAAGCTACCAAATTTAAGGCTCTTGCTAAAAGGCTAGAGAAGCCGTGCCACTAACTGCCTCGGAAATTGTACTACTCAATAATATATAATTAATGACACTTTCAACACTCATAATTCCACATCAGGACAACTTGTGGGTGTCAAACAAAGCACATTTACTAATAATACTGAGACCCAGAACAGATCGAAATTCATTATTCAGATTCTTATCTGACTCGAAATCGAATCCAGACCCTCCATACGTCTGGTAAATTGACCGCTGTTCTATCATCAATGATTGTGTTCATGAGTGAACTTCATGATCTCGTCATACATAGTGATGATGGTGGCCCGACAGCCGTAGCAAGCCTTCACGCAGACCCAGCGTCCACGGGGCCCCTTGCTCCCGCTCCACTTGTTAAACCTGTACTTTCCTATTTGGATAACGGGCTTGCCAAATCGCGATGTCGTGAACACTGGAGTAGGTTCTGGAAATATGAAATATCCTAAGTGAACGAAAATAATTAAATACGATACCCACAGCTACTTGAATCCAAGAAATCAGCTACTTGATCCAATAAATCAATCTCACGATCTCGATGAAACTAAAGGCGTCAAAGGAACTCCAAAAATCATCAAATCCGTCTGACTTAATATACGGAGAGTAGAATATACAGTCCTTAGATTTCTTGGTCATATTAGATTTATTGCAAAGAGAACTTTAATGTCATTATAGCAGTCTTTATCATCGCTTGAATACATCTCAGTTCTCTGGATACCTAGGATAAGAATCTTTGAATCTTTGAACCAATAGGCATCTCTATTTTCCAAAAGTAAATTTTTTATTCTTACTCATTTATAAGTTGCATAAACTTTCAGAAATAAAACAAAGTTATCGGTGTCATATTGTCTTTGAAATGTATCTTTAATAATTATCTTAAATGTCACCATTCTTTAAATATTTAGAAATTTCCAGATTATCGCGAGGATAAGAGATAATATCAAGCAGGAGATACTTACTCAATCTTCAATCAGACAACAATCAGAATAATGCAACACCCCAATCCTAATTATGTTACGTATTATTATTGTTCGGCAATCAATCAGATAACCGAAACAACACAAACCTATCTTTATAATCCATAGTGATAATTGTTGCTCGACAATCAATCAACAATCAGAATCACGCTAACCAACCCTAATGATTATGATTATGATTAAACTTAATAATCTCGTCTTCCAGAGTGATGATGGTTGCTCGGCAGCCATAGTACGACTTGACGCAGGTCCACCGCGCCCTGGGACCCTTGCTGCCACTCCACTTGTTGAAGCGATACTCGCCAATTTCGATGACCGGCTTACCGAACCGTGACTTTGTAAATATTGGTACCCCTGAAATAATTTAGAAGAACATAAACATTTATTTTGCTCTACATAGTCATATTAAATACAAAAAAATATTAAAACTTTGTATCATCACTTGCTTTATAGGAATTTTAAAAATCGAATTGAAAATAAATAAATTTCCTGATTGCGCGATTAAGATATATACTAAAATTGAAATTGATTTATTTAAAGATAGATTAATCAGATGCCCAGCAAGTATTTGTAAGACAAAAATTTCCCGTTTTTAGTTTGAATAAATATTGACAACAATATTTGTCAACAGTAGGTTCCATCTACTGTTGATTGCCGTTAAGTTCTGGTTCGAGGGACATCTTGTAGATCTCCAATCCTATATGGGAATAAATACCAAAGTCTTCGAAATCGGCGTGTTTGTATGAGGAGAGTTATGAAAGTGGGAGAAAAAAGAAGTATATCAGAACCGTGCCATTTGGCACTCGATACTCTCTGCCTACCCCGTTAGGGATTTGGCGTGAAGATATGTATGTATGTATGTATGTATGTACAAAAGTCATAGGATCATTTATTAAGTAACCTGAATGCTTATCCTCTACTAGAAAGGTCTCAATCATTGCTTAAACAAAGGGTTGCAATCAGAAAACACACAGAGAAAATTACATATTAATAGTATATATATTAGAATCACTACATTAGGTAATCTCTCCTTTTGATTTTTCTATTCTTCTGCACATTCTACTCATTCATTTACATGGATTTTTTTCTTATTAACACAAGATATACTCTTAGTAAATACATATTTCAAAATAGTCCACAACAGTACAAATATAGAATTTGTGAAATTAAACGACAGATAAATATTCCATTTTTATTACAATAAATAGAGGCATATCATTTATCACGCATAGATTTATCCTACATCAGTAGTAATACTTTGGTTTAATCAAGTAAATATTTATATGAATATAACTCACAAAGAGTCAAGGAATTCACCATTAAATATTTCATAAAACATATTTTGATAAATTAATGTTAATTTTAATCCAAATAAAATAAATAAGAAGTATATGAATGAAAAAAAAAATGTAAAGTTCAAAAAAACGTAACATTAAATCTAACTTTAGAAATACTTATACATTAGTATCTACCTTCATGTTATTTGCCAATACGATCTACAAAGCACACATTCATAGCGTGTAAGTTAAAATAATTTACATAATATCTATCACTTCTCAATCATTAAAAAATAATCTAAAGCAGTGGTCGGCAACCCGCAGCCCGCGGACGTCTTACTTGCGGTCCGTGAATGTTTTGTAAATAAATTTAAATATCAAAATAAATGCATTAATTAATGAGTTAGCGCGCTTGTAATGCTGGATCCACCCTATAAGGCCCGGTCCGGTATGGTAAAATATTATAAAACGAAAAACAAAGTGGGGTAATTGGGCTTCTAAGGATAATATCAAAGGTGCGGCCCACCTTATCTTATTTTTGCCACCTTGTGGCCCTTGCCTGCCAAAAGGTTGCCGACCGCTGATCTAAAGTCGGTATCCTACTACTTGCAACTGCCATCCTGTGACATTAGAGCGTTTTTCGAACGTTAACGACCCTCCGACGGCTGCTCAGCGACGTCGGAGGCGCTATTGCTAGGAAATTGAAAATCGTCGATGGGATAACGGCCTAAATAAGATATATAATATGTGTTACCTAAGATAAAACGCATTTCGCTTGATAAAATATATAAGCATCTCCACATACAAAAAACGTACAGTATTTTGTAAACGTCATCATCGCGATAGGATTACCCATGGTGTTTGTTAGACCACGAAATGACATCTACTAGTTTATTGTGGCAAGTAGCAATACAAAATTACGCCTTTATGTCGACCACCAGCCGGTCACATAATAGCCCGTTAACTGCCAGAAGCACTGTTTTATGGCCGATATGCGGCGAATAACTTGTGGTCACCATGGCCACCACAACTTCATTTGTATCTCATATTATGTTTCTTAGGATATCAAAATTATTTATGATATAACTTGCTAACCCTATTAAATAAAAATACGAACATTCATACGAAGCTACACTACTTGACAATCAATATCCAAATGCTTCTTGATAGTTAAATCTAAAATACTGTTAAAAGGACTGATTGTGTTCGATAACCTTCGGCACTTGTTTTCATGAAGAATATTTTTATTTTATTAATTAAAAATATAATAAATATCACGATTACACTACTATAGTACGGCATTAAATGTTAAAGAAATAGATTATTAATTCACAGAATAATCCCCATAATTTACTGTCTCATAAGAATTTAATATATATCTCTATAATATACATATTTTTGTTCAGGTACGGTGTGTGTAATAAAAGCAAAATTGACTAAATCACGTATTTTTAACACATTTTTTTATATTGAAATAACTTGCTAAATAGCGGCCACTGATCAATCAATCAAAATTTATTCTGTAAATTTGAATATATTTTTGATCTGAACACAATCTAGGTACTACTGTTACAATAAAAAAATAACGAAAACCTAAGTGATTACGTGTTTATACATAATTTACATACATATTAAATTATACTTCTTACTATTATTAAAGACCTCCACAGTTGCTATATATAGATAAAAAATAAAAACACATCTTAACTGTAAATGTGTTTCTTCTTATAACTACTACAAAAGTATTATGACAATGCCAAACAAAAATTGCGAAAAGTTTGTATAAATCAGATCTTGAATTTGATTGACTTACTATATATTTTCACGACTTCATTTTCTCCTTACCTTTCGACAATACTTATCTATACAAAATAATTAAGCAAGAAAGGATAAATCTAATAATGTTACTCTATTTTGTGCACAAGTCTTTTCTGTCTACACCATTCGTAAAAACTATATGTTTATTCGTGTGTATTACCTTAATGTCACAAAAATAAAATAATACATCACCTAAGATAAAAATTAAAATTTATTTCGAACTTAACACTATATATTCGTTCATACTTTTATCATAATCCACAAAAGACAGTAATGACTGTTTCTCCTGCAAGTTTTCTTTCTAAAATAGAAAAGTTTAGGCCATTCCTCTCCACGCAAACTTCAATTAGACCTAACATAACTATAAGAATACTTATTATGGTAAATATCCAAACATGTAACATTTACTAACTGGTTGTCTTCGCCTTTCAAATATGATAATTTTATTTCTTATTTTTATACACGCAGCTAAAAACTAAGAGGTTGGTGCCTGTTTTTTAAACTCTGAAGCCCTAAAGTGGAATCCTAATTTCAAGCTTTATCAGTGTCGTCACACCATTTCAACATGTGATGTGACCACACTGATCATTTGTGACATAATTTTTCAAAGAGGTGGCCTATAATTTCCGTAAAACAGAGTATAACACCTCATATTTATAGCATCTAATAAAATGTGGTGCCTTTAGCGGCACAAATTGACATCGAAAAGACAAAACACGTCTGCATACTTTTTTGCAGGTATTACTTCTACAGCAGCCTTAATCTTCATCGAATCCCATGCTTTTTCACACGAATCACATATGTGTATGGAAGTTCTTAGTTCTCACTATAACATTGTCGACAGTGGTGACAGTTGCTCTGCAGCCCATCTGGTTCTTCACGCAGGTCCATCGTACGTGGGGGCCCTTGCTGTAACTCCAGCGGTTGAATCGGTACCGACCTAACACCATCACTGGGTTGCCGAAACGCGTCCTCTCGAACCTAACTACAAAAAAATAACGTCAGTTATAAATAGTAGTACCAAAAAAATAATTTCTGTTCAAACTTACTTGCACTGAGTGAAAACTGTAGTTAAAAAGTAGTCAGATGATAATGTGAAAATAAGAACACAATAAATTTATACAAATTAAAGAAATCCTTCCGAAGCAATCCAACCAATGAGTTAAGATCGAAAATCAGGATAAAAATCTTTGCATTTTAACATATACTTAAAAAAAAATTATATCACTGCATTTACATGTCTTTATTTAATGGTCCTTATATTATCTTAAGCTTATATTTATATAAATATATACTATTGTAAAAAACGTTATTTGGTTATAAAGTAAAGTAATATAATTCATGATTAAATCTAAATAGGATTATGGTAGAAAGTATAAATCAATAAATATAACTTCATTAATGGCGATATTACATTTATTTTATTATATTATTATGTCTACGAAAATAAAGTAAGGATTTAAAATCTTTAATTTTTACACATAAATTAACGAAAACAAAGTATAATAATGTGATACAATGAGCAAATAATCAGTCCAAATACCCTAACATAGCAGTATAGTAGAATATGGTTGTGACATAAAAAGAAACAAGTTTCTAATGGTTATGAACATCATTATGCACAATTATCTCGTCCTCCAAAGTGATTACGGTTGCTCGACAGCCTCTCGACACCTTCACACACACCCAACTTCCCCGAGGACCCTTGCTGTCCGCCCGCCGGTTATACCTATATTGTCCTATTTGAATTACAGGCCGACCGAACTTGGAACATAAAAATACTGCATCTGAAAAAAATATCAAGATTAAATAACCATTATTACCGTAACAACATCACTAATAGACAAAACATTCCTATCAGAATAAGAATCAGAATCAGAGTAGTAGGGGTAGCGTAGTGCCCTGAGCAACTCCGTCGGTAAACTTTACCATACCTTTGGCACATTGATCCCTTAAAACTTTATTATATGGTATAATGTTTTTTAAAGTCATCATTTTATTTTTATAATAGTAATCAAATATATACATATATAAAATAAGTACTAAAGTAGCTGTTCACTGGAAGGTACACACTACGAGAAATATAAAAGATAACACTTGAGAGTCATCAATGCAAAAAGAATTCAAACGAAATGTTAGTTAAATATAATCTATCAGTTTTATTTCTATAAATATCTAAATGTATGTACTACATTTAATTCTACGAAAATGAAAGTACGTAATCCTGTTACATACCATTATGTAAATTATGCTTTAAGACAATAAAAGCATTTACAAAAACTTGTGATTTAAAGCAACAAAATAAATAATGCAGACATGAAAAGACAAATGAAAAACTTCCAAGACAAACTTGACAAAATCCTATTCTATTGTGACATAAGCAACGCAAGTGGTTTTAAGAAATAGAGAAATCGGATTATTGAGTATTGAATCATTCGTGATTATGGTGACTGTTGCATTTAAAGAAATTGCTGTCGATGGTGATGAGGGCGGCACGGCAGCCGTTGGACTTCTTCACGCAGACCCAGCGCACCCGCGGCCCCGAGCTATCGCTGCGTCGGTAGTACCTGTAGCCCTCGTACGCAATCACTGGCCCCCCAAACCGTGATAACATATATTGGGGCTCTGAAATCGACCGTCATTTTGTAATTTTACAATATTCAAGGAATTCCATTATTAAGTTTTAAAAAGGTTTGTCACTAATATTTTGTATTATATCCTGCCTTTTCCTTTATATAATATAAATATAAATATAAAAGCCTTTTATTTCCAGTATAAAAATTAACATAAGAAAAGAAAAAAAATTAGAACACTTATCTATCTTTAACAACAAAAAAATATTTATCCTTTCTTATACAGTAAAATAATATTCGATTCTGACCATTGAGACGGTGTGACCTCGGTTTCAAGTATCAAGTTAAATAACTTTGATAATGGAGC
>DWNR01001003.1:0-16608 GCA_018250455.1 Polygonus leo
CAGCCAATTTTTTTTCGAATATCTTCTATGTACAGACTTTCGACCCTCTTTAGCTTTATTATATGTATAGATAGATAATGTATTTATAGTGCAATAATAAAATTATAAAAATATTATCTTTTTGCACTTCGTCTCCATATAAACTTAACCCTGTCAAATTTCATACTCCTCCGCCCCCGTAATGTCTCTAAAAAGGGGTACAAGTTTTGGCTTGTCGTATTAATATATTGATTATTCGAGAAACAAAAATTGACATAGTTTAAAATTACTTCAGTATTAAATTTTCAATTTTAAATGTGATTTCAAACATCGAAGTATTCTCATTAGCCCGTTCATTTTACGGGGTCATTCATTTCCCTACCACTCCCGATCTTCTGCACCACTATCGCAACTGGAGTCCTGCGATCTAATCACGGCCACGATCAGAGTCGCTCATTAACGAGATTTATCGATGAAACGTAGACTTTCCGACGACGTTCGTGCGGCCCGACGCCTTATTTACGACGGTCAGATTGGCAAGATACTGCGTTCGGTGGTGCCTTATGGAGTAAAAACTGTAATTCTTAATAATTATAATTCCTTATATAGGCAGCGAGCAAATGGCGGATCCCATGTGCTAAATATAATAGGTATCAATGGGGAGACCGAATAATCTACCGCGCACGTGAGATTTAGTGGGCGCTGGTATACCAATATCGGTGCGGGTTCGTGCGAACTCTCCCGAACGCCGGGCGTATCGACTCGCCCGTAATCCGATAATAATGAATAGAAAATAGTACGGGCATGCTCCAGTTGAAAGTTCCCCGAACAACTGGAGGCACGAGAATTTTATCGCGAGGCATAATTCGGCCTCGCCGTCACGCGCTGTCCGCTCCGCTTTATCGTTAGACCCGATAGTTCCCTCGGGTATACACAAGAAATTCGCAACTCCTCCGGAGCACAATCAGAAATCAACTATAAGTGCGCTATAAAAATAAAGAAGCCTACATACGTTGCCATAAATATTTAAGGTCCGGCGCGATGTTACGTGGAATGAAATTGTTTTAAGGTCGTAAAAACATGTATGGTATGGTACGATCTTCCCGAGAATTAATTAAAGTTAAAATCCAGATGGTGGATACTTTTATGTGAGTTAAAATTAATTGTAGCGATGAACAAACTAGGCAACCTCTTGACTATTTTACGACACAATTAATAAACAATTCACTTTAGCATTCTGGAATTGAAACTTTTATACGACGCGTATATTGGCGTAAAATTATGGACGTCGAGTAGACAGAACATAAACTTTGAATTACGGTCTACAAATATTTTAGATGAAAAACAACTATTTGCTATTTTGAATAAATATATTATATATGACATAAAATTTTATGGCCACACTAAACAATAATTGTTTTATATTGATTTTTGGTGATCAAAAAACCATAGTTAAACCATAAAAGACGAATAAAATATTTTATTGAGTTTCTCCACCTAAAGACAACACTACATAAAACGTAAACTCCAAACATAGTATCTTATTTACTTTAAAACCTTATTTACTTTAAAAAGGAATAAATATATGAAGTGAAATACCATTAACACATTAACATTTAATATTTTTGTTTTCGAGGTCTATTACACCGACAAAAACAAACCTAGTGCAAAAAATTCAAACGACTTCAGCTATTTATATTTAAGTAACAACACGAACGCTTTTGTTCAAATAAAAATGTGTATGTGCAAAAAAGTCGAAACCATCTCGGGAGTTTCGGAACTTTGAGCGTAAACCGAGCGGAACAAAACAATATATTGGCTTGCTTTGTTCACATACCCAATTTCGAGTTCGGCAGATGCAAGTTTCGAGGTATCTCATCCAATACTTCAGTTCTATTGCGGTTTAATACAGAATGAAGTAGGTACCCGCGATACAAACTTTACACTCCGATCACGTATTTAAGTTTGAAATTCGAAACGTAAATTCAGCGTCTGAATATAAAAATTCAAGGGGCGATGTGTGCAACTGAAAGGGTGACTGCGGGAAGGAGCGCAGTAGTCGCTGCTAAAAGGTCTCTCAGACACAGTGCTTTTTAAAAGTTACAAATCATCGAGTTCGAAGGTGTTCAATAGTATTATAATATTTTTTCATACATAGTTCAAATAGAAACATGTAGTTAACAACATAGTAAGTAACAAGCCAAGCGTAATGCAGAATTCATCTTTAGTCGAAAGCTATTTAATTCTAAGCTAATAAATTGAGAAATATATTTTGTTTTCAACATCTATTATTACTAAATGTAAGCCAAAGAAAAATATGAATTATTATTATTTTTTGTTTCTGTTCTGGATCTGGATGTTTGTGCACACGACTGGTGTTTGGCATCCACGACAATCCTAGTGTAACCCACACTGAGACATGAGAGAAGAAAATTATATTATGTTATTACTATGTTATAAAATAAAGCTACACATGACTTAATACGATTTATCTATAATCTTCTTCACTACATTCAGCATCTAGCTCCAAGACGCACACCACATTTCAAGAACAGATCGCAGTCTGAAGCGCCCTAATCGATCACGTCGCCACTCGCTGTCACCTACCCGCCGATTTACAGAAAAATTGACATCTCACACCGCCGACAGAAATCTCGACTCTATCGAGACACTTTATCTGTGTTTATTGGGAGCCGCCGGTTGCCGCGACACTCGTTCCACACTTGTCATTAATGTTACTTCGAAATTTGCTACGTTCACAGGTTCGTGTATTTATTCAGAATACATGTAAACGATTAAAACTTTTGAGTACGTCTACTTTTGGATCGGCGGGTACAGTAAGCAAATATGTGCCAACCTATTTGCTGAAAAGTAATAATTTTCAAGCCAGTTATAATAAGATGTTGATCATGTACAGCATTCCGTCGTTTATTTTGGATTGATAAGCTTATTCTAGTATTATAAACCCTAAATTCGTTTCATTTATAATTCCATAAATACTGTGGGAAAATTAAATTTTTTATAAAGAAAAACTTTTACGAATCTTGTACGAAACTTTTACGTTTAAGCGGCAAAAGAATCACATGAAATCCAATCACACAAGAAATGCAAAGTACGTTTTAAGAAGACAAACAAATAACCATAATTTGTCTCCATTACGCTTATTGCAACACATCGTAAAACAACCTAAATCATAAAACCCATAAAGAACATACTGATATTCGAACTCAATCACATAGCAACTGAATCATTGACCATTATAATTAGTGGAGGAATGCAAGAGGCATCGATCGGAACAGTTATTTAGTTTTTGGGCATCCGAAGCTGGGGTTTATTCGTCTCGTGCGAGAACTTCAATCTCGTCTAATGGTCGCCGCATAAAAACATAACCTCCTTATTACTAAACAGTCGATTACCTTTTTATAATCGAACGGAAACGAGGGTACCCTCGGTCGGTCGTACGACCAATCGATTCCCTGTATTAGGCTTCCGTCAGAAAACAAACCGGGTCCGATCCGGAGATCTTTTGTTCGTTTGTGGCACGCCCTTTGTTCTACGGTCGCGGATAAATTATTTTCTTCGATCCTTCTTAGCTCCACTCTCGTTCCATTTTGTTCGTATTAGTTCCAGCGGATGCGCAACAATTACCGTCTTTATAACTTGGATGACGCGAAAATCATCCTATCTGCCTGACAATTTCACGGCTCGCTATTACTTTAGGATTTAAATAAGGAATTTCAAAACGTTTACAAATATGCGGAATATTTCAGTTTCGTGACAAATAGAGGCTACTATTTGTTTAAGATTCTGTAAATAGGTCAGGTAAGGTAACAATAGTTAAACAAATAAATTTGTAATTTGTTGGTTTAACAATTCTTACACACCTTAAAAAAATATCAAAGAAAAAATTAAGAGTAAAATGGCACAAAGGTGCATATTAATTTTATTTAAGAAGCTACTAAATCAAGTTGTTTATGGTATGAATTATTGTTTTTCTTTCGTGTTTTACCTTTAACAATAAAAGCGCTCATATCTTATCTGCAATAACCAAGGCTTACGCACGCAGATTTATTTACTTTCACAATATAATATTGGTATTACTCAGTGTCCTGTAACATCGCATACAACGACTCAAATATGCATTTAAAATTTAGGCGAGATAATAACCACTGAATAATAAACGTCGGATCCTTTTGGAACCTTTATTACGTTTTTAAATTCACAGCATAATTTTTTATGCGCCGTATGTTCCGAGGTCGAATAAAAATTTTGAAAGGATACTTTCATTAACGCATATCATAAAAAATACATAAATTTGAGTGATTAAGGTAGACACCGTAGCGGGGGGCGCCGCAGCAGTGTCGAGAGAACTTGCTTTTTACGATGTGATGCAAACATTGTATCGTTATACAAATAAGTGAAACTCTTACATGCATTAATTGTTTTTTTACTACATACGGGTACTGGAAGCGTACCCCTTAAATAAAAGCTCTTTAATCAAGTAAACATAAAACATTTTAAAAACATAAAAAGCTCATATTCATACGACACACGAATATATAATCATGATATTTATATATTAGGTATGTTAATAACTTCTAAAAAGTAAAGATACAAATGGGTTAATCAAAATGTATTTATAAGATCGGGCATTGTTATATAGAATTTGTATTTGAAAATGAAAAAAATAGTAGGTATGGTAAAGTAATTTCTTTATTTCGGGCATTGTTATATGGTAAAGTAAAGTTATTACTTTACCATACTATTTTGTTTAATTAAGCAGCATGGAATTAATCATAACTCGTACATATATAAAAATATCCGTTATCTTTGAACAAAGATATGTCGCCACTTTAACTCCTATCCGCATACAGTTCAACCTGTAGTTATAGGATACAATTGCATTATAAATGAAAAATAATAGTACTCATTAATGATTTTTAAATTTGTTCTCTTTATTTCCAACATAATTTGTTGAGTGTAATGAACATTTAATCACCACACCTTATTCGTACTTGACAAATCGCAGCAACAACATTTTCACGTAACTACTAGCAAATGGCGTTTAGATAATTAAACATTCAATTCTCACCTAAACGTGATCGTAGGCTAATTACGGCGATAAGAGGTGGCGGTCGCGACGATCAATCGACGCCACTTGTGGCGATAACTTGCTTTGATTGATGTCGTCACCGCAGACCACTTATGACTGTGCCTATGGGAACACTGAGATACACCGCTAATGGATAATGTTATCCATCAAACGGCCCAAAATTAAGACGTATCGTAGACGCAAGCGGTTCTCGCCACTCGGCGCGGGACGCATCTTTATCTAAATTACGACACCATTTTTATGGAAACAATTACAGCGGCAAAGCTAATGAAAGCCACTAACTCTTCACGGATGACAGGGGGAATAAAATAGGCCCTCGTTGGTTCGACGTTTCTTTTTACATTTTATGTTGTAATGCGAGCTACTGTTCGGCTATTACAATTTGGGTTTAAAATGACGCGACGTAACTATTGGATACAGCGCGATTTATATCTTCTTTTACTAGTTTTATCATACCAAGGTTGCATTTGTTCAGTTGGTCCCGAAGCAAAATAATTATGTAGTAGTTAGGGCCCATTACAATTGCGTGGACAGTATGCTCGTTTGATCCTTTAATGACAATCATCAGTTCTGCTAGGCAGAACTCATATACATGGTACGTTCATGTAAGTACCACCGCCATCCTCACAATAATCCTTAAAGCATTTTTTTTGTTTCGGTTTTGGAAAGGCGGGGTTTCGAGCTATGAATGCACACGAGTCAAATATCACGACTTATTCTCAGGGGGACTGCAGAAGCAATTGCTATTTTATACTTTAAAATAAAGTGTAAAAAATCAGCTGCAGCAAACAGCCGACTCAAACAAAAAGCAAACGATTAAAACGTAGCAAGTCTTATTTCTGCAAATATAATCTCTATCATACAAATAGGCAATTACCTATTTGGAGAATATAAATTGGCGGTAATTCGCCACAATCGCCTTCAGTTTGGCTTACCCACAGTAGGGCTACCTTAAAAGCAAGAACGCATTTTGTGGTCCAAATAATAGACTTAACAACATGAATCTATGATAAACGAAATTTTTTTTGTTGCCGTTTGTGAATTTAGAAGTATAATATATTATTAAATTCATTCAAAAGTATAATTTTATCTTTGCCTTTTAACTTTAGAAACAAACTGACTCAATAATAAATGTTAATCTTCTTTTTAAATGACTATTAAGAACAATATCCACCCAGAGTGCATCAATATCTAATCTCAAAATATAATATCAAACGCTCATACGTACTGTATATTTAAGACAGGCGTTTGTTAACCTTATTGAATTCCTTGTCTATTCTGAGGAGCAATACCATTTGGCCGTTGATACGCCACACACGAGGATGGGTCACTGGTAACCGTCATTAGAAACATCGGCTAAACACACAGAAATCAGAACAGAAGCCTAGACTTGTGACTTGCACCGCACCTCATCTGTTGCGCGGGCCAGGTGAGAACGACTCTCATTTGTAAGGAAAAACAAATTGCCACGCTCATTACGACATTTGGAAAAGTTCGCCGCGATTTAGCGGCTCATTCAATTTTGATGGCGTTATTTGAACAAAATGCTCACACTTCTGTAGGTGTACGAAATACGACGTATTCGACCTTTGGATGGGTGCCTCTTTTTAAAAAAGAGTCGCTCATTTATTCACATTGTGGTTACATCTTTTTAACGTGTACCCTTTGTGAATTACGTTTTAACATCCTTTGTAACGGGAAGTAACTGTTAAATTTTAAACTTGGGCACTCGAAGCCCTCTCAAACCCACACATATTCTCAAATATACAAGTATTTTTGTTTGCATTAAATTTAAGACTTCGTTATTTCCATGTTGACTTTTAGTAAATCAACGTTTATGGCAGACTTCAACCAGTGTTTTATAAACATTTGTACCAACTGTGTATTTGCTTCTTTAATTTATTTGTATAGTAACAATAGAATACATAGATTGTTTAATTCGTACGCGCTGACTCGTAATTTTAACTTTTCTATAAGATTACTGAAACTAACTAACAATTTGCCATTATGACGGGTAGCCATCAGTCGAAATCCAAAACGAAGCCAAATCAGAAAAAGCAAAATGAAAAACGAAAACAAACTCACCGTTTAAAAAAGCGCGTCAAAAAATAGAAGTACCAAATGCTCATTACAAATACAAGTAACCGACATTTACACAACAAAACAAGCTATGAATTTGATACATATCTCGCAGCTATATCCGTAAATCACATACGAACGATTCAATTTAGATACACTCACAATCAACGATACCCGTCCGAGCGAGTGGATTGAAGTCCGGGAACAATCCGGTCATATTTAGGACACCGTTAAAATTCACAGAGGCGGAGTATTAGATAGATATGTTCAAAGAGCAGTTGATTACAGTACAACCATGCCATACAAACATTTAAAAGCAAAAATCCTCAAAGCTCGCCTACCTTTTGGTGATATATTAAAAGGCATAAAGGTTTTCTAATCTTAAGCAATGTGAGGTGAACTATTGTTAGATATGAAACTACTCCTCAATGCACTAGAGATAGGACTCATTAGGGTCACTCTGTACACCCGAAACCCGTAGTTTTGTACAGAGTTTCGCGCATTTTCTACTCTGTATGACCTTACGGAGAGAGTTAAATTGCCTAAAATAACGGAGAATTAACGATTTTTGTCATCTGACAAATAAAACGTTCAACATTCTATACAAGCTGTAAGGCTTTAAGCCCGTTCGAAACCTTTCCATCCTACGCTACTTACCGAACTGTCTTACGAGGAACAATCATGATGATAATAGATTAAGGTGTACGTGGACCACTGTTCGCAACTGGTCTTTAGATACGTCGTAGTGGTGACAAGAAAGCAGTCCGCGGTCATTTCACACTCGGTCGAATTTCAATTTGCCGCGGCTGCTGCACTTGTTTATCGACGGACCTCTCGACCATCGCCACGCAGGATTACACGTGACGAAAACTTTGATATGGCTGCTTTGTATGAGAGTCGTGCTTGTGAACGTGCTTGGGGTTGGAATTTATACGCGCTTAAACGTCATTTTGACTTCTTTAGGTATAGGATTACATACTGAAACTAACTTAACACCATTTGCCGTATGACGGCGTGCAATCAGTTGAAATCTAATCCAAATATCGAATCAAAGGGACGACAGTGCATTAGATACGTCGTTGTGATGACAGGAAGGCGATCCGCGGTCATTTCACACTCGGTCGAATTTCAATTTGCCGCGGCTGCTGCGCTTGTTTATCGACGGGCCTCTCGACCGTCGCCACGCAGGATTACACATGACGAAAACTGTGATATGGCTGCTTTGTATGAGAATCGTTCTTGTTGGAAAGAAAGAGTTATGTTTGAAGGTATTGGTAATAATAGTTTATGTTTTTATTTTAAAGACAGAAAGTGGCAAGGCTGGATTGTGTTCATTGTATTTGGTACAAACAAAGATATAAATAAAGTATGTCAAATGTACGGCATTACATAATTTGTTCGTATTAAAATTTTAATATAACGAAAAGCGGACAAAAAATTAACACAAAGAATTTCTACCTGACTACATGCAATTTTCTAAAACAACATCCTATTAAAATCAGAAGACGAATATAAATGTGCATAATTTTTTAATCGTCCAATGATAAATACGTAGCAGGCAAAAAATCAATAAAAGATTTAATTTCTAATTCAAATTCAACACCGGAGGACGGCGAACGTGTAAACTTTAATAATTATAGCAAGGTTAGCAATCTGTAGTCGTAAAAAAATAAATTTCGGCGGCGGCATGTAAATAAAAAGAACAAGTGAAGAATCACCGGAGAGGGCGTAACGGGTCGAATAATATTTGACAAGCAGTAAATATTTAATTGGACGAAAGGATAACAGATGCCGTAAAAAATGAACGAGACGCCGACTCATAATCATAACTGAACGATGAACCAGCCGAGATTGGCGATTCATCGTAACTCTGTTAAACTTACAAGCTAACGACGTGTTATCTCCCGCTCCAACAATAGAATATCATTCATCGCATTGTATACGAAACGACAAAAAACTAGATACTGCATAGATATCGCGCCTAACACGGGTCGATAAACTAACAAAATAAATTAAATTCGCCGACGGCGCGTTGTTTCAATTTATTTTAAAACAAAATACTTAATCAATATACAAATCAAACGGCGGTGTCGACAACGCGACGTCGGCTATTCAAATATTGTTATTCCTCGAGCAAATGCGGGGAGAATTATTGTGATGATAAACAAGATACGGACGGGACAAGGGAGCCAATCACCATACATCACCGTGGAACAACCGAATAAAAACGCTTGAAACAAAAGGGTATCAGGTTTTTGTGCTAAAGGAAAACAAATTGTAACAAGTGAGAGATTATATCACGCTAGGCGCCTTCAAAGACGTGAAAACTAATTAAGATCGGACGCTTTTCTATGGCGATAAGTTGCTTCGGACAGACAGCCGGGCGTGTTTGTGTACCGGCAATCAAAACAATTAACTTTTTGCTGTATTCACTGTTCACCATTATCTAGACAAACGGATATAAGTTCTTTTTATACTGTCGTAACCTTCTCACGAAATTTTTGGTTGCACATCTTAAATAGAATCGCATCTGCGATGATGTTTCAAAAACACCATCGTACAAAAACCTAACTCGCTAACTTATCTGTTATTTGTTTCACATCCGAGTTTTTAGCGTGGAATTTAATTCTCTTATCCGTCGCTTTAGCGGAATACGTCATAAAACGAGAATTATAAAACTTTCGAGGGAAATAAAAATAAAAGTGCTAACTAAACGCCACGCGGCGATCGGAGCGTGAAATAAATAAAATGGAAGCGCCTCGCAAACGAGAAAAAAGGTATAAAAATTGTGGCGTTAATTTTCCAGCGAGATTTCCCAGCCGTCTCGGGGCACGAATGAAGGCGAGAAGGCGGCGCGTGCACCGGACACATGAATTAAAAACGTTAACAATGGCATCGCGACGGGCTCCTTAATGAACCCGGGCCCCGGGCGCGCCCGCCGGCGAGCGCCTTATGGACTGCGCACTGTCACACATATTCCCACACCTATTTAAATTTTACCAAAAATGACGGACACATTTTTAACAATAAACGTTAATAATTAAAACCATGATGGAATAACATTTATTTCGTGATGAATTAAAATGTTGATTATCTCTAAATGTTTCGGAATTTTGCTTAAACTTCCGAATTTTTCGTCATATTCATCGTATTGTTGATTGAGTGTAACCCGCGTACTACAAATACACCTACTACAATACTAAAAATTTACATAAAGAACGGTGAACGTGTACTAATTAAAATTTAATTACGTATTAACGAGATCTTCATACCAAAGATATATAGAGATCGCTTCGTGGAAAATCAGATTACTAATCAGATCAGATTTGAATCTCGGCATTTGACACTTTTGAATACACCGGAAGTTTGACCAACTCAAAACACCATAAAAATGTATCTTATCCAAAATTGATATGAATAATTACGTGTTATATAAATAATTTACAAGTTAATTACCACAACAATCGTGTAGAGCGAGCGTAGAGTCAAACAAGTTTAAGATTAAACACGCCCTCCTTTCATCAGTCATTTCATCACCTACGGAGCTTAAGACACCCATTTAACGTTACAATGTGCTCTGGTGGGAGCTGTCACTCCGCTTAGCAATTTGTCCATTGAATATTCCGTATTATGGTCGGATAATTACCTTAGTAAATAACGACCATACCAGCACGCCATAAAAGAGCAAAATTTCCGCTGCGAGAGGGAAAAAGCGTTATTGAAAAAGAAGCGAGCTGATATATAAATAAAATACGGGTTCAGCTATCGGCGGCTTGTTATCGAATGCCTGGATCGTGGCTATTACTGCAAAGTATCGGTTATTCGAGCGGCCGTGGGCACAGTTTGCTTTGCAGCGCGCCGCCGCGCCGCCAGCTCGTTATAATAATGTGAACTTCGGGAGTTGCGGCGTCTTTGGAGTGGAGCCGTTTGAATATTTAGCGTTTTTGTGGGACACTCCGATGGAAGTTGGCCATTTGAATAGTTCAAATAGTAACACGTTGAGATTACTTCATGTTTAACTCAGCGATTAAACTGCGAAACCATTTTGATTTATTTATATTGGGTATGACGTGATTGAATGACGAGTAATATGTTTCATTATCTAGAGATCTAGAAGAAATACGAGCCTTTCCAACATGTAGAACTGGAACTAGAAATGGTACAGTGCCACAGTTCCACTTCTACTTTCAATACACTTTTTGTACATTTGCTTTAACGTTTTTATAAGAAATGTACAGTCAGAGAAAGAATATTTTATTACTATATCAATCTAAACAATACTTTTGAATCAACGATTCAGACTATCATGAAATGTTGACGGTGAACATAAAATTTCCCCATAGAACAATAAAAACACAATAACCCTAAAAATGTACACTCGACTCCACTCCACGGCTTTCTCTAGCCGCCGTCAGAAAGAATTTCTTTTACATACATAATAATTGCGAGTTGTCTCGAGGCGTCACGATCCTGATGCATAATGACAAAGTGCACAGTGACGTGAAAATTGCTCTGCACTTCTCTATAGCTTACGTTTCGCGGACACGGCCTCCTTCTGTACCAACGTTATTTACTATGCAATTATTTCGCTAGCCTTTGTGGGTTTTTGGTTATTTTATCGCGATTTAATACCACGTTTGTATAAAAGGGGCGTTAGTGTAAGATATGATGTTTATTCATGACAGTTGAGCGAGTAAAACCTACACTATTAAGTCTATCTTAGGTAAGAAATTATTAATCTTCTAAAGTAATAAGGCACAACATGCATATATATTTTTAAATTAACGATAGTTAAGTGATTAAGAATTCTACTTTTCAAGCTGGTTCGGATTCGATTCCCACTTCTAATTTGCTAAAACTTATATTCGACCAAGACATTTTCATAATAAATTATGTATGTTTGAAGGTTACCAATTCGCACTTGGTCACCCCGATTGAGTATAGCTTAAATCCTTCTCATTGTGACAAATCATGACGACAATAAGTATATTTTTACCAATTCTCGTCAATAAAGAAAACGTTCAAACGTAAACTTATTTCCGAAAGTAAGAATTTTCCGTCGTATTTTTATGACTACGCATTGAATACTAATTCGTTATCAAGCCGCTGAAACTTATAAAGGAAATTGAAATCCCCGAGAGGTAGTTACAAAACGAATTGAAGTTTGAGTTAACGATGTCTTAAGGCTTAACGATCTACGCCGGTTGATTGACAATAATCGAATCAGTGCTTTTGCGCCTTCTGACTTAAAGTACTTTACTCGGTTAGTAAGAGGAGAGAAGCAAATATAGTGGAATAGGGACAAAAAGGAATTCTCATGGGTGCTCCTGATGCGTCAGAAATTCGCAGCAATCATCCCTTCGGCTATCCGGACTCGTGTTTTTATTTTAGAATATTCCAGTCTCCCTTTACAACGTTAATAGGCGAAGTAGATTTGATGCAAAGCATCGGTACATATAAAAAAAAAAACAATTAATTTTTTTTTTAGTTTGCAATTATGTTTAGTAGTTTTAGGTTACCTTATATGAAATACAAAGCTGTCTATAAAATTACGTACGTTATTTCAACTACTCTAATTCGTAAGGTCCCATCAAAAAAATGTTTAAGAATCATATGATATCTACAAATGTCCCAAATCGTTGTATCTCTGCAGTGGTCACCAAAATATTTAAATTTCCTTTTACGAGTACACGCATAAATTCCGTTAAGGTTTTTAATCGAACGGTGACTAATTTCGCGAAAATAAAATTTGCACACAAAGCCACAACACAAAGGAGTTAGAAGGAGAAGGTAAATATAAAACAGAGAGAGATGGAAAAACCAAGACATGTAAGTGTCAAGACAGTTAAATCAAGGGGTCGTTACGAGGCTCGCGAAGCCGCTCAGATTCAAACGCAATTTGCTCGCACACCCGCCGCGTTAAGTGTTTATTTGTTGCAATTATTGTTAATTTCAAGCACATTCTTGCGTATAAAATATATTTGTATAAGGCTGAATGTGAAGAACATCAAATGGGATTACATATTACTAACAAATGTCAAGCTTTTTTTACTGAATCTTAGTACATAATTTTATGGATTTTTAGCTAATACGGTGTATTTAGAGTGTGTTACGGATTCAAGTGTATTTATAATATACTTATGTAGTGCTCACACAAAGTATTCATATTCCTTAGGTTGGAAGTGAAAGAATTATATGAGGAAAAAAGTGAATCATATAATGTAGATACTCAATCACGTTTCGTGTCAATTGAAGATTTTGTAGAAAGCGCTAAAACGCTTCAAATTGCTATTTAAACGCAATTTGTCGTGAAATAACATGGAATTACGAATTCTGTTGGATAGGCACGACATAGAGCAATTAGAAAATGTTAGCACATAAATGCATAGTTTGATATGAAAGTATGATATTTGTGCTGCAAGAGATACAACTTCATCTACCTTATTTCTCCGGGACTATTATGCAATTCTGAAGAACCTTTAGCAAAATAACGAAACAGGTAATAGACGAAAATAAGTTTTGCTAATGCAGAAAATTACAATTTGGTCGCGAACACTGTCGATATACGTTATACGCGTGGGTTAGACAGAATTGCATACTACAGTATACGCATATGTAAGTATCTCTAGGAATGCATATGAAAGGATCTCTAGGAAAGCTTCAAAGTGAAGTGGCCTATCCAACCTTCTCAAACATGATACGCTAACTCCTTCTCACTGTGTGAGCAGGCTCTTGCTCGACCATGTGTAATATATTACTGTTTTCACAAAAAAAAAACGTTGAAAAATTCGAGACATATGTGGAAAGTAGGATGTTTCAGACGGAAAATTAAACGTGCGTTATCATTGTCAATGTCAATATCATTGTTAAGGGTTTTCTTAAGATAACATGCTAAGTTTCATAAGGAACAGTTGTGCTTCATTTTTGCTAGTAGACTATTCATAACATTTTACGTTTTGCGTTGATCGGACGTAAATCATTTATTTAATAAATATACATACTTGTATATTGTATATTGTAAATATACATACTTGTATATTTAATACAGGTAGTTTGACCGGGGAGGTACCGCCGCTACCCTCGCATCCTCCGTAAATCAATTCTTGCGTTTCGGTTTGAATTGTCGTGATTGTCGGCTATACTTGTACACGAGGCGAACATCTTAGTTCCCAGGGGTAGCAACGCATCTGTGAGCAAACTTAGGTATGATTACTGATGTCCATGGGCGGCGGTGATGACTTACCATCAGGTGGACTGCATGCTCGTTTGCTAACTTTATACGATAAAATGACGGAACTCAATATTTGCGTTTACCGCAAGCAAATAATTTATTTAACAGAAATAGAGTTTTATTAAATGGATACTCTAAACGTTCCATTACGCCCTCATCAACATAATATTCGGTCAAGGCACAATAGAGATACAATTCCCCGGTCAATCATAAACAAATAGTGATACGTGACCCGACCCTGCACAATCAGATTACCTCGCGATTCGCGTTATTACTGATAACTATCATTATCACTTGTATGTTCCAAGCTCGAACTGAATTCGCCCAAATGTGTTGATGATTTATTGTTTCGTTATATTTCCAAAAACTGTGATAGAGGCGTGGTGCTGGCTATTCATACATACGAGGCGAACATCGTATTTCTCAGGGGTAGTAACGTATAATCATACTCGGAATTGATAACTAGTGTCCATGGGCGTCTATGACAATTTACCGTTATGACTGCATGTTCGGATGCCTTTGTACGATTAAAGAATTGACTCTTACTTTTAATAATAATATTAACTGATTAATTTTTGGTACCAGAGATGTAAATTCAGTATTAATTTGAATAAATATGTTCAATATAAACATATTAGGTGTACAATCGCATTTGGCCGATAATTTCCTATATTTATGCAATGAGTACTTAATCCGAAGTGTATTCTTGTCAGTGTCATACACCGTAAATTGGCGCATAGAGCATTTATATGTTAAATACAGAAATTTGCGACGTACAAATCCGATAATAAATCTATACATGCGTAATGAACACGTCTTATTCTCATTAAACAGCTTTGCATAGCTCCGCGGTGTCAAGTGTGCAGCAACTAGTTTGCAGTTAGGCGCCCTCCAGTTACCGAGTAATTTACATCCTATTTCTAGGATTATTCCAAAATGTCAACGTAGGTTGGGAGTTGATTTATTATGATGAGGGATTATTTAGTAAATACTAATTGGTATGTTATTTTATATGATGGTAATTAATCATTATTATTAGTACCTGCCTGAAATATCCTAAAACGTTGCAGACAAATAGTATAGGGTGTGTTAATTTGGGGAAATAGTTAATTTTATACGATCATAAGTTTGCCAGATGTTTTTATCATATAGGGGAAGCAAACGAGAATGCAGTCCACTTGATGATAAGTGACCACCGCCGTCCATGGACATTAACTAGTAATCGACTCCAAGTACGTTTAAATCGTCCCTGAGGATTGCCACAGATGCGTTGCTACCCCTAAGGACTAAGATGTTCGCTTCTTTCGTAAGTATTGTCGACAACGACGCCTCTCTAAACCGAAACCCAAGAATGGCTTCACGCAGGAGTGGCCCTTCAAGGGATGTGCTAAAATACCTACCAGGTTTCCGTAGTTTTATAGCGTACGTTATAACAAAACAAATACGGCCGTGACAGGTTATCCAACTTACAAAAGCGAAACTGAAATTTCGTTTTGGTCTTTGTTTAAAAACTTTTTGGTTAGATACTAACATCCCGCTTAGAATCAGAGTCATGACATTACTATAGTATAAGAATTATATTTTATTATGTAAGAATAACACTTAATAGGTACCAAACTTTCCTTTCTAGTTACAAATAGAACACTAACCGAACGATAGGAAATCACTTTAAAGGTCAAATTCGTTTTAACATAACCAATGGAGGTATCTACAAATTGTCCCTACCCACAAACTATTTATAGTGCGAGCCATAAAAGAAAGGAAATTTGTAAACAGAAATTGTATACACGGCAAACCTTTTGGGAGTGGCATGAACAAAATTCCAATTTAAATGCATAGTTTAACTACAATCGCGATACAATAGTCATAATTTCAAAATTGCAATTTACACCTTTTCAACGTCTCAACAGTAACTAAATTGCTTTACTGACGTACGATCTCATTCTCATCTATATCGCGTGAAGCAAAAGCTCCCATAAAAATACACTCTCAGCATTACTGAATTGGAATGTACAGTAACATTATTTATGTATAGAGTGTCAGATGTTGGCAAAGCAATCGCAATGAAACGTGCAACCAAAGCGCGAAGTGTTGCGCCCGCGGGCTGCGAACTCGCTACGACTGTGGACTAAGGCAGTTGTCCCACCGGAAACGATAAACGAGTAGCGAGTAGAGCTAGAATAGAAACGAGTTGGCGAGCAGCGGG